>JAIEZT010000019.1:8302412-8371675 GCA_019594935.1 Periophthalmus modestus | reverse complement strand
TTAATTTCCAGGAGTAAATCCTGTGACAAAAATGGGGCCTTTTGTCCCTTTTAATATTTCAGTTTTGTGTGTTCACCGATTTTCATTTTCAAATCATTTTCCCATATAAACTGACTAGAACTATCCCCGTTTTGTTTAGTTTTCATGATGTTAATCTCACAACTCACACTTGTTTTACTTTTTAAAGAATTTGTATTTGTTTAAATTTAGCTAATTAGTTTGCAATTGGCTTCCTACGTACACTGAATCCCCACATGTCCAACAAAGAGGGCGTCCCTATGTGGACCATTTTTTATAGGCTTGGGTGTGGCCGTGGGCTGGACCATTGGAGGGAGAAGTGGTTTGAGTTCATTTTGTGTCTTTCTTTTGTTCCTTCAAGGTTTTATAATGTATTTTGTTTCAATCTTGTATGTGGTTTATAGTTTCTGTTGGTTAGGCACCAGTTTAGTTATGGGACTTTAATGGCCCATAGAAATTGTAAGAGTTCAAGCTGAAATTTGATACCCACAAGCAACCTGAGGTGGTGTTTTGCCGGGGATGTGCGTCCTTAGCCAGGGGAACTATTTTATTTATATATATATATAGCAGCACCAATTATAGATTCTGGAGAGACATCTGGGTATGAGAGGGTAGTTGATGGTGAAACCGAAACCTCATAAACCTCAAAACATTGAACCACTTTGAGACAATTCACATGAAAATACCCACTGCTTCGCATCATTTGACACAGTCAGAAGAGCGACATCTGCTGGATTTGGTGTGTTTAATGCATTTGTGTGGATGTGACGTAAAGCTTTTGTGAACCTCGCTTCTCCTCTTCCTCTAACCCCCACTCCCCTTTCTGTGGACTTTTATCTGGATTAATTTTATCACTTCCATTTATTTTTTATTCTCTTATACTATTCTTCTGTGTATAATGAATTTTTTTTACTTTATTTTGTGTCACTTGTGTTTACATTAGTTTCTTTCCCACTTTGGCGCAACTCCCCGTTTTAAAATGTGCTATACCAAAATGTCTACATTCTAATAAAAAAATTAAATTAAATTAAATAAAACAAATTACCTTTTCAAACGGTGTCTTTGTGTCCTATACTTATATGTATGTATTAGTGTGTGGTGGTGCTGTATGTCAGCTCTTGAGCACAAATCAAACACTTTATTTCGGCTTTTAAGTAAAGTGCTCCCATGTACATGACGTGCTCTTTTGTGGTGGCAATAACTGTTCCCTCCATATCTTTTCCTTACTGGCTCCTCACGCACACCTCTTTTAACACTTAAACTCACTCTCCAGACTTTCAAGACTACCACTTACCTAAAACTATGACTATAAACTATGACTTTATGTATTTATATAGGCTTAGGTGTCTGCTGATGTGACTCTGTGTATGTGGTGGAGTGTATCTTGTGTTATGTAATGTCACCAAGTGTATATAAATGTATCTGTACTAGATGTAATCTATTCTTACCTGTTGTATCTTACCTGTTTTAATATAAACGTTCCCTTATTGAATAACTAGTACAGTGTTAGAAATGCCGTCAACAAAATCTCCTCCTCTCAAAACCCACAATTCTTGGGGGGATTCAGACTCTTTTAAAGTTATGACAATTAAGCCACCCCATCAAAATTCCCGTGAAGCAGCTTGAAACCGTAGCTCAACACGTGTCTTTGACACTTCTGACGTAACGAGGCCTCGGTTTGACTGGTCACGTGACTTTTGGCGTGGTGAAGCACGTATCGAAACAAAGGTCGGCAGCATTTCCGCGCTTCATAGGGTCGGTACAGAGTCGAGCTGAGAGGCTCGAGCGTAACATCTCTAAGGAGGGGTACATGTGGGTTTTTCCTAAGTTTGTTCATTTCTGTTGCTTTGATCACAGTTATTTTTTTGTAAATATGTATAATTTATTTTGCACGTTTTTCATGGTGCCTCGAATAAAATTGTTTCAAATGGGACTTTTCTGAATCTGCCTCATATTTTGACCACTTCAGGCCAGCTTCCCCACACATCCATAAAACAGTTTGATTTTAGCTCTCATCCTTGAGTCTAAGGTCGTCCTTAGAGAAGAAATTAGAAGATTATGTAGCAATACCAAACATCACTTAACATGCCTATAATATATAATATAATATAAACACATATTGATGCAACATGGAAAAAAATGAGTTGTGCCAACAAGTTGTGACACATCAACATACAATCATTGTAAGAAAATACTGGCATGAAGTTTAATGTCTTCTTTTTACGCAAAAATCCTATAAATTTTAGATATATATATATATTTTATTTTTGCAGAAATGTTATGCACTCAACAGGAGTTTTTTTGTTTTGTTGCTTTTTTCCCTTTTAAGTAATCAATTATTACACACACACACACACACACATATATATAAAAATATAAATAAATAAATAATATATATATATATATATATATATATATATATATATATATATGTATATATATTATATATATATGTGTGTGTATATATATAGATATATATATTATATATATATATATATATATATATATATATATATATATATATATATATATATATATATATATTATATATATATATATATATATAATAATGAAATAATGATATTTATTTGAAATAATATTTTTTCCTTCAAACGTTGCTTTAGTCAAAGAATCCTCCCATTTTGCAGCAATTACAGCATTGCAGACCTTTGGCATTCTGGCTGTTAATTTGTTGAGGTAATGTGGAGAAATTTCACCCCACACTTCCAGACGCCCGTCCCACAAGTTGGATTGTCTGGATGGGCACTTCTTACATACCATATGGTCAAGCTGCTCCCACGACAGCTCAATGGGGTTTAGATCTGGTGACTGCGCTGGACACTCCATTACAGATAGAATACCAGCCTCCTGCTTTGTCTCTAATGAGTTCTTGCACAATTTTGAGGTTTGCTTTGGGTCATTGTCCTGTTGTAGGATGAAGGTCAGCATCCCGGAAGCTGGGTCTATTTCTCAAACTAGAGACTCTAATGTACTTATCTTCTTGCTCAGTTGTGCAGGGGGGCCTCCCGCTTCTCTTTTACTACTCTGGTTAGAGCCTGTTTGTGCTGTTCTCTGAAGGGAGTAGTACACACCATTGTAGGAAATCTTCAGTTTCTTGTCAATTTCTCATATGGAATAGCTTTCATTTCTAAGAACAAGAACAGACTGTCGAGTTTCACATGAAAGTTCTGAACTGCTAAATGAAAAAAAGAAAAATATTCTGGTAAGCGTTGTTTTATCGAGCACCTGGCTCAAATATTGACATTTTTAATGAATGGATAGAGAAGTTTTTTTCCACTGTTAATCAAAAAACATTATTCATCTGTAGCGATTACAACATAGACTTATTTAATCACACACCACATTCTATGTTTTTATCTGCAACAAATGTTCAGGAGGTGACAAACATTGTTCTCAAGTGTAAAGGTAAGACATCCAGAGATTGTCCTGACTTAGATATGGCACTAATAAAAAAGGTAATAGACAACATAGCAAAACCTCTGATGCATCTCTGAAACTTATCATTTCAGTCAGGTCAGTTCCCCCAAAAATGAAAACTGCAAAAGTAATTCCGATATTTTAAAAGTGACAACAAAACACTGCTTTATGTATTACAGACTGATTTCTTTACTTCCACAGTTTTCAAAAATTCTTGAAAAACTCTTTAACGCACGTCATAAAACATTTTTAGATTAAAACTTATTCTATTTGCAGATGACACCAACATATTTTATAGTAGTCCAAATTATAATGAACTTGTTTGTACTGTAAACAAGGAACTTGATAAAATAAAAAAGTGGATGGATTGTAACAAATTATCGCTTAATTTAAAGAGGACAAAAGTTATGCTTTTTGGAAACTCAAAAATTACTACAGAGCTACCAATTCTGATTGATGATGTTCAAATTGAAAGTGTAAGTGAGTTTTTGGGTGTCATAATAGACAATAAATGATCATGGAAAGCCCATATTAGACAAATAAATCTCAAAAAGTCTCAATAATAAATAAAGCAAAAAACTACCTGGGTCAAAATGCCCAACGCACTTTATACTGTTCCTTAGTACTCCCATACTTCACTTATTGCGTTGAGGTGTGGGGAAATACTTACCAATCTACACTAATCCATTAGTTGTATTACAGAAACGTGCTTTGCGAATCATCCATAAAGCCGGATACTTAGACCACACACATGCTCTGTTCATATATTCAAAGCTCCTAAATTTGCTGATCTTGTAAAATATGTTACATTAACTATCCTATTCAAAGCTTCCAAAATGTGCTACCAAGTAAGCTGCAAGTTTTGTTTACAACCAAAGAGAGAACATATAAATTTTAGAGAGTATGAAAAATTCAAATTGCTTTTAAAGTTAGACTACTACTCGGAAAAGTTTCTGTGTATCGGTATGTGGTGTTAAACTTTGGAACCGTCTGGATATACACATCAAGCAATGCCATAGTATCAGTACGTTCAGCATCGATATAAAAATATGATCTGGTCACAGTATCTAGAGGAAGTCCTAATATAAATTCAGTAATCTTGCAATACTGGCTTGAATCTTCCATTTCTTTACCATTGTTGGTATCTGCTGTCCATTACTATTGCTGTATTTACTGTCCATTACCATTGTTGTATTGCTGTTCATTACCATTGTTAGTATTTACTGTCCGTTACCATTGTTAGCATCAATAACGGTTTCCTTACCATGTTTGGTGCCTTATCCCATATGATGCAGTACTTAAGTTGCATGAGTCAAGCTCACAGTCCTCAATGTAATCACATAATACAATCATGAAAAGGAAGTAAAGTACCAGTATGCTAAATTTAAGCAATAATGACAGAGGGGTGGGATTAAATAAGTTTTCTTCTTCCACACTCTTTTTTGGGCAATTGGAGATATACACTTTTTTTTTGTGTGTGTGTTTTGCTTGTCTGTTTTTGTTTCATTTTATTTTTTTTCCTCTTGTATCATTGTGCTGATTGCCATTAATTGTGCTGCTTCTTAATGAGAAAAGATGTCCATTTGCCCAGACAAAAAAAAAAAAAAAAAAAAATCTTTTTCTGGCCATTTTGAGCGTTTAATCAACCCCACAAATGTGATGCTCCAGATGCTACTGATGCTACTTTTATAGTTTCTATTACCAGCTAAACTGTGCTAACATGATGCACAAGGGTTTTCTAATCACCCATTAGCCTCTGACACAATGAGCAAACACACTGTGCCATTAGACACTGGAGTGATAGTTGCTGGAAATGGGTCTCTATACACATATGTAGATATCTCTCACATGTGAGACAGAGACTGATTTCAAAGATAAATGTGCAACAAAGTAAGCAAAAATGTATATTTTTATATATGTAAAGAAAAATTGTATTAAGAAATAACTTATTCAATTTATTTATTCATTTACTTTTTGTCAAGGGCAAAGGAAGCCACTACACAAGGTTGCCGACCCCTGCTCTAAATTATAGCTTCCTTAAAGAAGGGGTAATACAGCTCTATGGGGTATTAACTGCTAACATGTAACAGCATGAAAAAACATGATATTTTAATTCTGAATTTTAAATTCCTGAAAAGTATATATTTTCATAAAGAAGAAAAAAAAATGAAAACATACAAACACCACAAATTTAAATATTTAGCACATAACATGTTCACCACCTCAAATTTGCAGCAAAGATGTGAGATGCCAAGGCATAAGCAATCAGCCCTAAGTGAGGCAATCCAACTTAGTAACAACCAGGGAATACTGTAGGGGGCTTCATTTTTTCAGAAGCTGGAACAACAATAACATTTGAAGTGAAAATATTTAATAATCTTATTTACAATATAGAATATAACAGTATATATTTATAGTATATAATTATTACCATCACCTAATAGATACAAAGTCCTTTACAGTTCTCCATGAAAACACCAGATCAATCTGTATCTGTAAGTGTGAGTTTACAGGTCAGAACCATAGACATCAGAAGAGGACGTTTTAACAATGAACACAATTCAAATATTTTGTACAAGTTTCAAACAGAGGAAACTTCAAAATGAGCTTCCAAAGTTTTTCTCATGTTTCTAAATAAAATAAGCTTTTGCATTGCTGTAATTATGTAATAGTTTACTGTTTGAACAGCAGGCTTTGACCACAACTTATTTGGGAATCCAAAATCTTGAAATATTTTACATAGTAATACAATGTGAACCAAAGATTATACGAAATACAAAAAACAATTATTCCTCTAACCAAACAAAATTTTTGAATGAATAAAAGGCAACTGTTCCCTGCAAACAAAATGTTACATTGTGCATGTAATTCTAACATTAATTTACTGGAGTCTTTTTTTCATCATCACATTTTTTTTTTTTTTTTATAGAAAAATGCAAAGTTAAAATCTGTCTCTTGTCTGTCTCTATGGTTTTAGCACATTAAGCCTCTAGTCCATGTTAAAACAAAAGTGCTATTGTACCACACAGCCCTGCTCCGTTGTCTCTGTCGGTTGGTCGTCCACTGCTTCAGACAGAGCCTCATTGTTCTCAGTCTCTGTCTCACATGTGATCCGCTTCTCTCTGTGGATTTCTTCCTCAGGGTAAAACTCAGTCATAAGAATGGCTTGTTTTCTCTTGAAGGATGGTTCCCCTTTCTCCAGGAGCTTGGGATCTTTTGCCATGATGCAATCTCTGAGCGCCACAGAGCGGATCGGGCACGGATGAACTTGGACAGCTCCGTCTCACTGCCTCGGGCCAAACTCATGCTGTCTTTGACGATGAAGAAAAACATCCATTCCCAGAAAGAGAGCATTGAGAGCGATGAAGCCTCCCCTGGCTCCGCGGGACAGGGCCAGGGGTCCTCGCGCCGCAGCCTGCCCCACGTCTGCAGCTCGGAGGCCATCCGAGGGACATTACGCAGAGCTGCAGCGTCTTCAGCCAAAACTTTCCCCTGCACCGGCCAGTGCCATCCTCAGTCCCCCGCACCGCCACACCGAGGCCAAGTCCACCATGGCATCAATGCTTTTTCCCACTGCACCTAAAAAGACAAGGGGCAGGTGGATAATGCAAATAATAATGTAGTTACAAAGGGTTCATCAAAACACAATAATTGTACATTGCAAAAAAAAACAAAACAAAACAAGTATCCAACAAGGCTGAGTAATATGACTGGTAACCCCACCAGTAAAACTGATTTTAAAAACATTTCTACCTAAAACTAAATGGCATTTATGGTATCCATTATAGATTCAGGAAAAGCAGTTTATTGCTATAGCACAAAGTAATTCAAAGGGCTTTACAGAATAAGACATTAAATCAAAACATAATAATCATTATAAAATTAACATTAAAAGAAAGAGTGCAGAATAAAACCTTTCAGTCATATCCACAGCTAATCAGATCCGTTTTGAACCTTGATTTAGACATTGTCAAACATGTTGGAGATGTTCTTTGGTGCTGGTCCATGGAGAGACTTGTTCACAGTCAGAGCTGCTTCAAAGTCTGTTCTCTGAGCCACAGGAGCCAGAGACCTGAGCTCAGGACTTGACGCATGTGTGTGTTGTCCTGTGTCTATTTATCCTTACTGTTTGTATCTATGTGATTTTGCTTGACAGTGTCTGAAAGAATTTTCCCCTTGGACAATAAAGGTCTGTCTGTCTGTCTTGTATGCTCGCACTTCTTGATTCTCGTGAGGACTGAGCAAGCAGCAGTGTTCTGGATGTACTGCAGCTGTCTTAAAGCATGTTTGGAGAGGCCAGTGAGCAGGTCGTTATAGTCGTCTAACCTACTGGAGACAAATGCATGGATAAGTCTCTCTAAGTCTGGATTTGATAGTATACCTTTGATTTTTGCAATGTGTTTTAGATGGTAAAAAACTGCAGATGTTACTAATTTGATGCAGTTTGTTTAAGTTCAAGTCTGAGTCCATTATTACCCCTAGTTTTCTAGCCTGATTTGAAGTTTGAGAGAGAGAGACTGGAGGTGACTGCTGACACTTTCTCTATTTTTCTCTGGGAGAAAAAACTATGACAGCATGCAGAGATTGAACAAAACAGGTCTCAGGATTGACCCCTGGGGCACCCCGCAGGTCAGGGCCATGTCATGTGAGACACAGTTTCTAAGAGGTAAAATTACATTAAAAAGTAAAGTAAAGTAAAGAAGGAAGCAGCAGCAGCAAGCCAGGATAGTTTCTGTACTCTTCAGAAGCAGGAAGCATTTTAATAGCAGAGTCCTACATAAAATATTTTAAGCTCCTCTTTACTTGTTAATTGAACAGTGCTGCAGAGTCAGATGTATCTGCTTCTATGGTTAGATGGCTTTAGTCCCCCAACAAAGTCAAACATAAGATTGTATGTAAGTGCATTCATATTTAGATTAATCTCTAAATAATGCTTCATAAAACACAAAATCCCTTACCTGCTTTGCCCAGTATCTTTCCAACTCTCCACAGCTATATCCACAGCACCAGAGGAGAGAAACTTCAGAGGTGACATCATCCAGACGGTCCTGGATGTTCTTCACATCCTCCATGAACTTCTGGAAGGTCTCGTTGGCCCTCTTCTGCTGGGTGTGGTTGACCCCCGATTTCGGTTGCTGTGGTGACTGCACTGTTGACTCCGCTGGTGATGCCCAGGGCCCACCCCGGTCATGGTGAGGGCCAGAGAGGCTCCTGCAGTCACAGGGATCAGCGCCAGCCCGACGATGGACAGTATCCCTCCCACAGCCCCAACAGAGCTGCCCGTCACACTGGAGATACGTGCGCGCCCAGGTTCATGCGGTCCAACTGAACAGCATTGTCCTCCAGCTCCATCAGAAACTGCTGCATTCTGGGCTCAGACTCACTGAAGCACTTCATGAAGCTGCTACAGTACTCCTCTTGGAACAGGAACACCATCCTGAAGGCCTCGTCCTGCCTGAGAACAACAGCACAAACACACAATGAATTAGAACATATTAGTCAGGTTTATTTATTGCAATATTACAAGTAATGCAGAGAACTTCAGACAGGTGGCTGATGTATAATATGAGTGTAGTGGGTGCGTGGGTCTATGATTTGTTCAATATTATTCTTTTTTTATCAAATCTTGACTCACCTGAGCTCCTGAATCAGAGTAATGTTGTCCAGCATCTTCTGAACATTCTCTTCTGAGATTTCTTCATCGATGTTCACCACAGGTCTGAAAAAGCTGAAGTCGCTCAAAGGCCTGTAAAGTAAACATTACCCTTATTATGTACTGGTCATTTTGACACACAAAGTCACTGTTCACTGTTAATTTTTAGCTTCACTAAATTATTGTCTGCTTCTAAAATGCCCTTACATTTGTACAACTGGACTATTCAAACAATACTGACTTCTCAGTCACTCTTTGGTTATACAAAATTATTTTGTAAGCACAACTGCCCTTTGGCAGATTGAAGAAGCTCTGGCTTCTATACCTATGAACCATCCAAAAACCACAAAGTTACACTTAAACACATACAGGCGAGGATGTAGACACTATACACAATTCCAGTTTTTCTGAAAACATGTGTCTCTTTACCCTTTCTTGATGGTGCCACAGATCCTCTGCGCAGCCTGGATGTACTGGTCCAACTGATAGGTCAGTACCTCCACGTTCTGTAGTTTGGGGCTGAAAAAGTCTTTGTGATCTCGTTTGAACTCCACCAGCAGGGGGCAGATGTTCTTAGCTACAGTGATGATGTCCTGCACTGTGCCCAGATCGCCCTCTTCAGGCAGCAGTAGCACTGGGTTCTCCTCCTGAAACACGTGCACAGAGGTGACGGCCAGTCTCTCCACAGCGTCCAGGAGCAAGTCCAGAGTCTGCAGCCCCATCAGGGTGGTCTTGAGAGAGTCACTCAGCTCCTCCTGCAGCTGTGTCCTCTGCTGGTCTGCCTCTGACGGGAACAACTTACTCCTCATAAAACTCCTTGAAAGCCTTTCCTTTGTCCTGGAAGCATAGTTAACATGTCATTTCAATCTGGAACATTCTCTCAAGAGCTTTGAAATGTACAATTGTGAAGCCTCTCCTAAAGAAGAGCAGTCTTGATGCCACAAAACTGAACAATTACGACCAATCTCAAACCTACTGTTTTTAGACAAAGGCCAGCTTAATAAGCTGTTTTACCAACAGCTTATTAACTTTCTCCAAATGAACAACTCCTTTGATGTTTTAGTCTAATTTGGTGTTTTTTGTTTGTTTTTCAGTCTGGCTTTAGACCCCACCACAGCACTGACACTGCTTCTATCAAGGCAACAAATGGTATCCATCTGAACACTGATGCAGAAACAGTCTCAGTCTTCATCCTGTTCGATCTGACACTGCTTTTGACACTGTTGATGATGGGATCCTCTTACAGAGACTAGAGGACTGGCTGGGCATCTCTGGTATTGCTCTAAACAAGTTGAAGTCAAGACCTGTGGGGTGCCCCAGGGGTCAATCTGGGACCCCTGTTGTTCAATCTCTACATGCTGCTGTTAGGCCAGTTAATACACAGCAATAATGTGTCCAAACCACAACTCTGCAGATGACACTCAGATCTATGTCTCACTGCAGCAGGTGAATATGGACCAGTGGATTCACACTCTGCCATTGCATCCAACAGTGTGGATGCAAAACAACTTTCTCCAGATAAACTCAGACAAGACTGAAGTCATAGTCTTTGGCCCAGAGAAACAAAGAGAAAGTGTCAGCAGTCACCTCCAGCCTCTCTCTCTAAAACCTTCAAATCAGGCTAGAAATCTAGGGGTAATAATGGACTCAGACTTGAACTTTGACAGCCACATCAAATCAATACAACATCTGCAACTTTTTACCATCTAAAAAACATCAAATCAAAGGTATACTGTCAAAGCCAGACATAGAGAGACTTATCCATGCATTTGTCTCCAGTAGGTTAGACTACTGTAACGGCCTGTTCAGTGGCCTCTCCAAACGAGCTCTATGACAGCTGCAGTACATCCAGAACACTGCTGCTGCTCAGGTCCTGACTAAAACCAGGAAGAATGAGCACATAAGACCTGTTCTCAGGTCTCTGCACTGGCTCCTGTGGCTCAGAGAACAGACTTTAAAGCAGCTCTCTGTGTGAACAAGTCTCTCCATGGCCTAGGTCCAAAGTACATCTCCCAGATGTTAGAGCCACATGAAACAACTCACACTCTGAGGACTTCAGGGAAAACGCCTCCTGCTGGTGCCCAGAGTCATGACTAAACATGGAGAATCAGTCTTTCAAACCTCGAAACAGTTTTCCTGAAGATTTGAGACAGGCCTCTACTTTGACAATGTTTAAGTCCAGGCTCAAATGGTTCTGTTTAGCTCTGCATATGACTGAAATTATTCTGCACTTTTTCTCTTTCAAAGTTAATTTTATGATTATTTGCACTCATTTATGTTTTGATTTGTTGTACAAATGTGTATTGCCAATTGTGTATTGGACTTTGTATTACTATGTGTACAAATTGTGATATATATTCATCAATTACATTTACATCAGAAATTGCTTTATTCTACAATACCTGGGACTCAGTCACATGTCTCAGACTCAGGTCGATTCTGGCTGCTCTCTCTTTTATGTCGAGCAGGAGGTTTAACTCTGTCTCTCTCATCAGCATCCATGTGGACAGTCCATCCATGAAATCCTTCAGTGTCTCTATGTAGGCGAAGGTTTCCAAGGTGTAAACGTACAGCGCCTCCTTCAGGTCGGCCCTTCTCGACATAAATGATAAAAAGAAAAGTAAATGGTCATAATTAATCATTAAAATACCCATGAAAGAAGTCTTAAGTCTAAACTCTTTTTACTCTGTATAAAAAGACAGTCTGGTATAGGGACTGAGCAATATAGCAATAAGATAAAAATAAATAAAACAAAAACAAAAAAAACAAAAAAAACAAAAAACAACTTTTCCCCCACATATTGATCAATCACAAATTTTCATATTACTGGAACTATCCACATGAACAAAAACAGCCACAAAGTTCAAAGTCTTTCTCTCTCTTTTGCTGTTCATTCTTCAGTTCTGTTCAGATTACAGCTGGACGCTGCCTTACAACACATAAACAAAAGAGAAAGATTTTTTCTCAATAAAAATTGCTGGGGAACACATTTTTGAAAGGACTGTAAGTCATAAGATTAATATGACAGGTTTGTAGAGCAAATAAAGATAAGGGTCAACATTTGTGGCTTTTTGTTATTTGAGTTCATTGTTGTTTTCCCTAGGCATCCAGCAGATGTCGCCAGAGAGGCACATAAAAGTGAAACAGAGACATAAAAGTGAAACAGGACAAAGTAACTGCACAGGAGATGTTTGAGACGTTTTCTGCATTTGAATGGCATGCTCCAGAAAAATCACTATGGTTGATTTATGATTACAGACACTGGGTGAAGGGTGAAGTGTCTTGCTCGTGGACAACGGCAGATATGTAGAGTATGTACATGCTGAGCTACTGTCCTTGCAGAAGAAGGTAAACAGCATGAATCATTAACTTTATGATGTGTTTGTTTTGTATCTCTGCCCTTGATTATCTCTTACAGACTGTGGTGACAGGAGCCCGACCCAGCTCGACCAGCTTTAAACTTGACCATATGTTTAACTCACAATCCTGTACTTGTCCTTTCTGTATCAGTGCTGTCTGTTTGGGTTAGTATTAATTTAAGTAAAACAGTGTTTCCCAATCAGAGGGACAGGAACCCTTAAAACTATCATGATAATAGTACTTTGATGTCAAGATCTTGTGAGATTTAAGTCATGTTTCAACGCTGTTACCTCCTCAAAAACATGCCTGGAGTTGTTTTGTTTCATATTATTAGTCTGTCTACATCTCCAAGCCTCAAAATGCTCGGTTCCACCTTGTGATGTCATGAAGTGGTAGTTTAAGTTAACATTTTACAGCTTAATTTTACATTAAGACTGGCAATTCCAGGACTGAAAAATGATTCTAGTGAAGGTGTATGGAGTTTAAAAAACACAGTGGAGCACTTCCTGTATCACCACATGATGATGTCACAAGGTGGAATAGAGTGTTTTCAGTTTGAGAGAAGAACTCAGCCTAAATATGCAGCGTTTGTCTGTTAAAAATGTGAATCCAGGTCTGTTTGTGATGAGGAAACAACATTATAACATGGATCAGAGGAAGAGGAATTTCATCAATAATAATTTTTTTCATGTAAATATTTTATATCTACTACTACTACTAAAATAATTAACCGTAGTCGTACTTGGATTTGATTTGAAAGAGGCAAAATTGCTTAGTATTTGAACATAACATATCTTTGCATCCTTATGAATGTTTTTGTTGGTCAAATTTTGGATATCAGGAGGAAAAAACTGATAAACTTGAGTAAACATATTTTTTTATACTAAACATTTACTAGTACACAAGTTAGAAGGACTTGGAATGTCAGGCAAAGCTTTGGATAGACTGGTATTTGGAAATTAAACCTGAAGTACATGTATGGCGTGATATGTTTTTATGTGAAATGTGAGTAATATCGCCTATACTGTTTAAAAATACATACATAAAATCACTTGTTGTGTTCCTAGGTTTCCAGCAGATGTCGCCAGAGAGGCCCAGGTGTTGAGATTTTCTAACCTTGTGAAGCCTGCATTTATTTGTAGTTTTTGTCACTTAAGTAGGCCTATATATAAGTAAGTTTTTCAGCATCTAAAATGTAGCCTCCATCTGCTCTTCAAACACATTCAGTCATATCTGTCTATAAAAAACTGCTGCCTTCGCCTGGTGTTTTTAGCTTGTCAGGAACTTGAGATCGAGCTCAAAGGTGATACAAAATCTAATAGTATAAAAGTACAAGAATATAGAAACATGGTCAAATTAGTTTACCTTGTGGACGGTTCCTCCTCTTGCGTTACTGTGTTCACTTCTTCCATTGTGGATTAAGGAGGCTTGAAGAGCAGATTGTGAAAACACCTTTGTGGAGAGGAATATATACAGCGAAGTGCACGTGAGTAATGAGTCGCTAGTTTCATTTTCTCTGTGTCAACAACTGGTTCAGCAACTTCTGAACCTGTGGTTACACCCAGGAGTAACCACAGTCTGCCTCCTACAGTGTTGAAGCAGCTTTAAAGGTGCGCTATGTAACTTTTCTGGTGGAGGGTCTGCCACCCGTGTGTCTCCATGGAGATCTTGGCATTCAAATTCTCTATCTGGCTTTTTAAAATGATCATTAAAGGTATTTTAATAGATTATTTTTTTCAAGACCAAGGTTTAGTTTGTTTTTGGTGCTGTTTTCCTGCCAGCAGAGGCAGGACGACAGCGCCACCTGCAGTCTGACTTCTTCAGGGCAGCATTCCAGGCGTGTGAGAGTAAAAAAAGGCCTCTCCTCATCCCAGTTTAAATTCTGATACTGTAAGTTCAACAACAGAAAACAGAAAAATGCCCTTTCTGTTGCAAACATGTAAATCGGTACTGCAAATATGTACACTGCTTATTAGTATTGTCTCTGTGTTACATAAGCCTCTGTACATTTAAGACGTTATAACAAAATTGCGAAAAGATTAATTGTCAATTCATGCCTTCATTTTACCATTTAAAAGCGATAATTATGCAAAATAGATTTTTTTTTTTTTTTTTGCTTTCTACCATGTTTTAACATTGTTCCCTCATCAAAAATTTGCCTGAAGAGGTTTAAGATGTCATCCATACATGTTTAAGTATTTCAGCGACCTCTTCTGGGCTCTACTCAAACCATCCTCACTGTTAGCTGTAATATTCTGTGCAAGGCTCCGCCCCCACAAGCCTACATCACCCATGTTCCCATATGATAATTCTCCATAAATATACAAAAACATGATACAAACCTGTACACAGCAACTTGACACAAACCTGATGTGATGTGCAGTAGTTTCATTAGTGGGATGCAGCTGATTGTGTTGTGATAGTGCTCTGAAGGGGGAGCGACTTAGGGCAAGGAGCAAAGGGAAGGGAGAGTCAAAAGTGTCAAAAATTAAACTTATTAAACATGGTAATACGTTGTTTTGGGTGAACATAGCATTTTCAAAACAAGGAAACATGGGGATCTAAATATGTTATGTGTTAGAAGTTAATCCCCCATAAAAGAAGTAAAATACCCGTCCTTGGAAGAATTATTTGCAGGGGCCTCAGGAGCATCTTCACTTGCTCTACACAAAGCAAAGGGTAAGTTTATTCCCTGTTTATTGTTACTGTTACTATTATGACAGTAACCATGAACGGGGACTGTATGAGGATACTTGAGTCTTGTCATCTCTGTGAGTTCAGTGGTGTGTGATTGACAGGTAGATTAGCTACTAAGAAACACAACAACAAATATGGTTGCCTATGAGGAAAAAAGAAGAAAAAAAATATCACAGGGGACTGAAAAAATATGGCAGATTTCTGTAAAATCAGTGAGTGAAGCACTAAAATCTGTTACCGTATTTTCCGGACTACAAGCCGCTACTTTTTTCTCCACTTTAACCGCTGCGGCTTATGGTGCAGTGCGGCTTAAAAATTTCTTTTTTTTTTCTGTGGCGCCAAAAACATTTTGTCCAGCAACAGTAGACCAATAAAACTGATGAGTAGTTCACAGGTCCAGTGAAATTGTATGATCAATCTAGCGCACTCTCACAACTATTGTACATCAGTCATTTGTACTAATCCTCATCACTGATCCACAAACTAAAGCAGACTCCATCCGCAAGTTACAGCCCTTTTTGCTCCTTGTTAAAACTTATTCTGCTGTCGTCCTTATGTTATTTTCCTTCTTCATTGTTGTTTCACATGTAAAGTCTCTCATGGACGCGCGTCCAGAGCGTCCACAGCGCGTGTCGGAGGCGTTTGTCCTCAAATACAAAGGTCCAACGTGATTGTTTCAGAGTCACACTGCAGCATCCAACATTTTGGTAAATTTGGCTGAAGCATTCTGTCCTGTACAGGAGACACGGCACCTCCTTTAACCAATCAGGACGCAGAACACACGCCTGCATAAACTGTAAAAAAAAAAAAGCATGCAAAACTGCACGAGCGGCCCCTCGCAAATAAACATTTTTGAGCTAATTTTTCATATTACTATGTGTGATACCTGCGGCTTAAAATCCGGTGCGACTTGTACAAGTTTTTCTTTCTAAAATTAAAGCATGCAGCTTTTAATCAGGTGCACTCTGTAGTTCGGAAAATACGGTAATCTGAGGTAAGAGAAGCATCAATTTGTTTGTCCTTCCTTTCACATGTGTATCTCAAATAAATGATCATGTTTGGTTCTGGCTTGAGAGTCACCAGACTCATATTTCTCTGTATAAAGTGCACAGAGAGATGTAAGTCTGGATTTACCCGACAACCAAGTTGTTTTGCATTCTAACCATAACCAACTCTCCAAGTGGACTTGGAGTTGGTTATGTGAAGCATGAATTCACTTTACTTGTTTTACTTTCTATAGGCTATACCTGTGTACAGAGTTGTTGTTTTTTTTGTTGTTGTTTTTTTTTCAAAAACATGTTCACAACTCACTGTTTGGTGCACAAAGATTTTACTCATTAGTGAATTTTGGCCTGCATTAAAACATTAAAAAGACAAGCTCTAAATCGCAATGTAAAAATGAAAAAAATTACAAATATTTATATAATACATTATATTCTGTCATATTGGCTATGCAGAGTACACATTTGTTTTTTATTCTTCCTCCTTGGGGTAAAACTCAGTCATAAGAATGGCTTGTTTTGTCTTAAAGGATGGTTCCCCTTCCTCCAGGAGCTTGTGGATCTTTTGCCATGATGTCATCTCCGAGCGCCACAGAGCACATCGGGCACGGATGAACTTGGACAGCTCCGTCTCACTGCCTTGGGCCAAACTCATGCCGTCTTTGATCATGAAGAACACATCCATTCCCAGAAAGAGGGCATTGAAATCGAAGAAGCCTCCTCCGCGGGACAGGGCCAGGGGTCCTTGTGCCACAGCCTGCCCCATGTCTGGCAGGTCAGCGGGTGTCCGACGGGTATTACGCCGAGCTCTACCCTCTTCAGCAAAAACTTTAGTCCTAGTCCCCCGCCGCACCACACCACCGACTAAGTCCACCATGGCATCAATGCCTTTTCCCACTGCACCTAAAAAGACAAGGGGCAAGTGGTATAATGCAAATAGTAAAGTAGTTACAAAAGGGCTCAACAAAATACAATAACTGTACATTGCAAAAAACATCCAACAATATTGGATATTACTGGTAACCCCACTTGTAAACCCAATCTTCAGAACATTTAGGCGAGGCAAGTTTATTTGAATTGGTACACAAATCAAGTGCTTTACAGAATAAGACATTAAAATCACAATTCAAACAAATCAAAACATAAATAATCATTGTAAAATTAACATTAAAAGAGAAGAGTGCAGAATAAAACTTTTCAGTCCTATGCACAGCTAAATAGAAAGGTTTTGAGCCTGGATTTAAACATTGTGTCAAGACCCCAGACCGCCCTGTGTTTTGGTGCCCCCTCCCTTCTGTGTCGGAGCCTGGAGCTGGGCGAAGATTCTGGCTCCTCCCATACACACCTGCAACCCCTCCACAATCAAGCTGCACCTGGGGAGGACAAAGGGAGCGAGGACCTGACACTCTGCTCTGCTTGGCTCAGTCTAGTTTTTGCATTTATGCCCTCGATACTCAGTTGGCTATTATTTATTCTCCGTCAGATCCCACTCCATGCAACTATGCAGCACCTCCGCCTCCGACCTAGCTCTCCACGATCGGGATGAACATCTCAGCCTCCGATCCAATTCACCTCGACCGGTACAGACTTTCCAGCCTCTGACCCCACTACCCACGAGCAGCTCAAAGACTATGGCATACGACACCGCTCTCAACTGTCTGCTCTGTCAACCTTCATTTGCATTCCCGTGTCTGTAAATAAACTTTTATAAAATAAAAATACCTCTCCTTTGTTCTACATATAAAAAGTAGTTTAGGAGTCTTAAAAAATATAACTAGACAGATTTTCCAGTAATGGAAGAGGTAAAATTATTAAATAGTAAATAATTTGAGAAAAGTAGAGAAGGAAGCAGCAGAAGCAAGCAAGGATAGCTTCTGCACTCTTAGGAAGCAGGAAGCATTTTAATAGAAGAGCCCTAAATAAAATATTACAGCTCCTCATCCCTTATGATATGATATGATATGATATGATATTTTTTATTTGTTTCAGACATTTCTGTCTTCAGTCCACAAGCAAAATCAAAGTACACAAAGTCTGAAAAGGAAATAGGCAGAAGCCTGAGCTTATTACGCCTACACCTTTTGTACTAAACATAAGGAGCTGCTACATTGAACAGTGTTACACTATAAACAAAACAAAACAGAAAAAAGCAAGAAACGAAAGCATCATTCAGCATTCAGCATATAGGGATATGATTTTCTTTTTGAACAAACTTTTGAAACGGCTCAAAGTTCTACAGTCTTTAATATTATCATCTAGCTTGTTCCAAACATTTACTCCAGCCGTTGAAATACAGTGCTGTTTTACGTTTGTTCTGACAGGTGGTTTTTTAAGTACATCATGGCCTCGAAGATTATAGGCACAATCTCGATTTTTAAACAGATCTTGGATATGAGATGGTAGTAGTTTATTCTTAATTTTATACATAAATTGTGCTGTTCTATAATCTACGAGGTCATTGAATTTCATTGTGTTTTTTTGAATAAAGAAATCGTTTTGTATGAGCCCTGTAAGAGGCTTTGTTCACAATTCGCATTGCTCGTTTTTTGGACAACTGTAATATGAATGATATTTGTTTGATATGTGTTTCCCCACACCTCCACACAGTAGGTCATGTAGGGAAGTATCAATGAACTGTACAAAATAAATAAATTTTTTTTCGTTCAAACATTCTTTTACTTTAGATATAATTGCTAAGGATTTGCATAATTTTGTCTTTATAAATTGTATGTGGCTTTTCCAACTTAGGTTATTTTGGATAATATTCCTAGAAATTTAATTTGATTTATTTGCTCTATTACTGTATTATGAATAATAATATTCCTGTTCACATTTATTCGGCGATTTGTAAATACTATGAATTTGGTTTTATTTAGATTTAAAGTTAATTTGTTGGAATCGAACCAGCTTTTTCAGCAGTTTTAGTTCTTTTTCCAGCTCTTCCATTACTGTTTCAAAAATCATTTCCACAATGTATTATATTTGTATCGTCTGCAAATAATATAAAATGTAAAGCTTTTGAAACCAAACATATATCATTAATATAAAGGATAAAGAGCAAAGGACTCAACACTGACCCCTGGGGGAGGCCACAGGTCACTGTTTGAAGCTCTGAATCTACTCCATTATATGAACATACTGTGATCTATGTTCTATATAACTATTTGATCCATGAGAAAGCCACACCCCTAATACCATATCTGTACAGTTTTCTGAGTAATAGATCATGATTGACTGTATCAAAAGCTTTAGTTAAATCTAGAAACACTCCAATGGCATATTGTTTATTATCTATTGCTTTCGATATGTGTTTTCGACTAGATCTATTAATGCCAGGGTAGTGGTTCTATTTGGTCTAAAGCCATATTGCTGTTCACAGAGAATTGTATGTTTTTCGAGGTAACTGTATAATCTTTTATGGAATAATTTCTCCAGAATTTTTGCAAAGTGAGACAATAAAGAGATAGGCCTATAGTTTGTAAGGTCATGTTGATCACCGGACTTGTAAATAGGGAGAACCTTTGCCCTCTTCATTCCTTCTGGGAATACACCCGACTGCAGAGATAAATTAAAAATATAGGTGACTGGTTTAACTATATATTCAATGGTTTCTTTCAACACACACATGTCCAGTCCATTCCAGTCTGTTGAGTTTTTGTTCTTACTTTGTTTAACAATTGCACATATTTCACTTTCATCTGTTCCTTGTAAGAATATTGTTTTATCCTGCTTAGCAATTCTACTGATTATATCATGTGCTTGGTTAGATTCCGGAATATTTTTTGCTAATTTAGAACCAATGTTACTAAAATAATTGTTAAATTCGTTTGCAATTTCCTTGGGCTGACTGAGGAGATGTCTGTCATTTGTCAAGATGTGAGTAGGAAAGTGACCATTTCGTTTGCCCGTTTTTATTAATTTATTTAAGACATTCCAAGTATTTTTAATGTCATTTTTGTTTTTTTCCAGGATTGAACAGTAGTACTCTTTTTTTCTTAATCTCATAATACTTACTAATTTATTTTTGTATGTTTTATAGGTAACCTCTGCCTCAATTGTTCGTTTTTTTAAGAAGTCTTTATACAGTTTATTTTTTTTCTTGCATGCTTTTTGAATCCCTTTAGTTATCCAAGGCTTCCCGACAAATCTATTCGAAGTCGCTCTACTAACTAAAGGACAATTTTTTTCATAAAGAGAGCAATAGATTTTCAGGAAAACCTCATATGCTGTATTTACATTATCTACATACACATTGTCCCAATTTGTTCCATTAAGTCATATTTAAATTGACTGAATGTTTCGTGAGTTTTTTGTCTATATATTTTGAATGTTTTATTTCATTATGCATTTTTGTGGCCTTCTTTATGACTGTAAATATCGGTAGATGATCTGATGCATCATTTATTAAAAGTCCACTTGTTATTTCAGTTTCTATAACGTTAGTGAATATATTGTCAATCAGTGTTGCACTATTTCTTGTTATTCGAGTTGGTTTTGTTATTGACGGATATAAACACAAGCTGTACATTGTATTAATAAATTCCGTAGTTGCAGTTTGTTCTAAAGGATTCAATAAGTCGATGTTAAGATCCCCACAAACAAAAAACATTTTCCTGTCATTTAAACCTTCGTACAAATCAAACAGTTTTTCCCTAAATGTGTCAATACTTGAGCCAGGCTTCCTGTATATACAACTTAATATAATGTTTTTTGATTTTTCAGTTTCTATTTCTACTGTAACACATTCCATCATTTTATCAATAACTAAGCACATGTCTTTCACTATCTTACTTTTCAAATTTTTATCAACGTATAAAGCTACACCGCCACCTTTTTGAAAAGTTCTGCTTATGAAGAACATGTTGTATCCTTCAATCTGGAACTGGGAGTAGTGATCCTCAAACAACCATGTCTCAGAAATTGCTATAGCAGAGAATTGTTTTTTTGTTTGTTTCAAGCAGTGTAGAATTTTTGAAAAATTTGCATTTAGGCTTCTACAGTTAAAATGTATAACAGATAATGAATCTTTTGTACTTATTCGTGACTCAAATTGGTCCTCTGTGTAGTATTCACATGTGTTTTTTATTTTTGCATAAAAGTTATTCTCTGGATCGAGGTCATGCTGTATGTCTTGAGGTTTATACTCTGTATAGTCAAATGATTTTAACTGTAGATGTTCATAGTTCAAATAATCTGTGTCCATTCTTACTTTGTTGTTGTTGGATTAAGTCCATCTGGATGCAGAATAAATCCAAATCCTTATCATTGTCCCATCTTCTTCTCATTTTAATATATCCATTTCTAGATTGTATCATTTGTATTGTTCAAGCTCTTTGACGTCCTTTATGACAATCACCCGGGCCTTTTCAGGAGGACCATTCAGCTTGATCAATTTTGCAGTTTCTCGTCCAGGTGTCTTGAATCTTCTTTTCTTTCTTTAACATTCTTGCTTGTCTTGCTACTTCAGCATTTCTTTTGGTAAGGTGTTCATTCACATAAACACCTGTACCTTTCAGTTTTCTGGCATTTCTCAGCACCTCCATTTTGTTCTTTCGATTGACAAATCGAATGATAATGTTAGGCTTTTTATCATTTCTCTGCGGCAGTGTATGACATGCCGCAATGTTCTTGCTGTCTATTGGGATATCCTTGCTTTCAAAGAACTTTATGACTTGATGTTCAAGGGGAGACAAACCGGGACTTTGAATAGGAGTTAACAGGTTACCTTCTCCTTTGTCCCCTGCTGCAGCCTGAGCATAGGAGCGTTGGATTTCAAGACCTGAAATCAGAAGATCCTCCATTCTAGAATATTGTTCCAAGTCCTCAATTCGTCGTTCTAAATGTTCAATTTTCTTGTCCTTTTCTTGTATCAGTGTCTTCAGTTGTTTTATTTCTTCTGTTAGTTCCTTCAGGGTTGTTTGTTGATTTGCCACTTTGGTTATTTCCTGGGACATAAAATCCAAAGATTTCTTTATGTCTTCAACATCTTCTGCCAGTTTTTTATTGGCCATTATTGGTTTGAATGTTTGTTTGTTTTTTTTTGTTTTTTTTAGAGGCAGGCTTGGTTTGAGGCCTGCTCTCTAGTTGATAATCCACTGGTTAAGTCCAAGATATGTCACAGCTGGTACAAAATGTTTGCAGAATAACCGTACTTAGGTCTTCAAAACATAGTCCAATCCTTCAGATGTAATGGATGTTGACCTGTTGATTTGATATTACTTGGATTGGGGAGCTGGTTTGCAGCAGCCCAGCAGCACGGCAGCCATCTTGGAAAAAATGATGAATTGAACAATCCAGTAGACTCGGAAGAAAGTTTAAAATGGAGTCGCATGCATCTATTCCTATAGTTAGGTGGCTATAGTCCTTCAACAAGGTCCAATAGAATTGTATTTAAGTGCATTGATATTTAGATTCATCTCTAAATAATACTTCATAAAACAAAAATTCTTCTTTACCTGTTTTGCCCAGTATCTTTACAACGTCCACAGCTATATCCACAACATCCAGACGATCTTCAGAGGTGACGTCATCCAGACAGTCCTTGATGTTCTTCACGTCCTTCATGAACTTCTTGAATGTCTCGTTGGCCCTTTTCCGCTGGGTGGAGTTGACCCCAATCTCGGTTGCCTTGGTGACTGCACTGTTGACTCCGCTGGCGATGCCTAGGCCCTCCCCGGTCGCAGTGAGGGCCAGAGAGGCTCCTGCGGTCACAGGGATTAGAGCCAGCCCGAAGATGGACAGCACCCCACCCACAGCCTTGACAGAGCTGCCCGTCAAACTGGAGATACGTGCTCCCAGGTTCATGCGGTCCAGTTGAGTGGCACTGTCCTCCAGCTCAATCAGAAACTGCTGCATTCTGGACTCAGACTCACTGAAGCACTTCATGAAGCTGCTACAGTACTCCTCTTGGAACAGGAACACCATCCTGAAGGCCTTGTCCTGCCTGAGAGAAACAGCAGAAACATACACTGACTTGGAACATATTAATCAGGTTTATTTAATGCAATATTACAAGTAATGCAGAAAACTTCAGACAGCTTTCAGCATGTCAGAAACTCTTGTTACAGGAGTGGCTTAGTCAAGTGCATAATGTGAGTAGGTATGTGGGTCTATTATTTGTTCACTATTAATCTTTTTATCAAAACTTGCCTTACCTGAGATCTTGAAGCAGAGTGATGTTTTCCAGCATCTTCTGAACATTCTCTTCTGAGATTTCTTTGTCGATGTCCACCACAGGTCTGAAAAAGCTGAAATCGCTCAAAGACCTGTAAAGTAAACATTACCCTTACTATATATTGGTCATTTCTGACACACAATTCATTTCACAGTGTGGTTCACTGTTAATATTTATCTACACTAAATCACTGTCTTCTAAAAGGTTCTTATGTTTGTGCAACTGGACTATTCAAACAACAGTGACTTCTCAATCACTATCTGGTTATGCAAACTTCTTCTGTAGCCGCAACTGTCCTTTGGCAGACTGAAAAGCTCTGGCTTCTATACCTATGAGAACATATGTCTCTTTACCCTTTCTTGATAGTGCTGCAGATCCTCTGCACAGTCTGGATGTACTTGTCCAGCTGATGGGCCAGCACCTCCACATTCTGCAGGTTGGGGCTGAAGAAGCCTTCGTGGTCTCGTTTGAACTCCACCAACAGGGGGCAGATGTTCTTAGCTACAGTGATGATGTCCTGCACTGTGCCCAGATCACCCTCTTCAGGCAGCAGTAGCACTAGGTTCTCCTCCTGAAACACGTGCACAGAGGTGACGGCCAGTCGCTCCACAGCATCTAGGAACAAGTCCAGAGTCTGCAGCCCCATCAGGATGGTCTTCAGAGAGGCACTCAGCTCCTCCTGCAGCTGTGTCCTCTGCTGGCCTACCTCCGATGGTAACAACTTACTCTTCATAAAATTCTGGATTGCCTTTCCTTTGTCCTGGAAGCAATTGGCAAACAATGTCAAAAATGTAGGTGTTTGTTATATAAAGGTCAGGGTATGATCTACTCACATCAGTGGGGGTAAATAAAATTTAAGAAATGTGCTTTTCGCCTCCAGTGAACGACCATTCATTCATTGATAACTGGTGACGTTAATAAAAAGCCAAGAATATTCACCTCCCCACGCTCGAGCGCACCCCAGTTTACTTCTTAACCAGCTTAAATGTTGATAATATGAAGCTTAATCCATAATCTTAATTCCACTTACCTCATCAGATCACGAATTAAGATGGCTCCCCTCACACCTAATATAGCACCATCAAGAGTTCTAGCATCAACTACGCCAAACTTGATCTATACTTTGTGTTTAACTGAAACGTGGCTTGACAAAAACACATGTAATGCATTTCTAGTGGAATCAACTCCAGTCAACCTCAAATTTGAATCTGAAAAATGAGCAAACAAAAAGGGTGGAGGTGTGTGTATGTTTTTTTTTAGAGATTATTTAGCTACTCACATGTTGCCATTTGGAGGATGTTTCCTTTAAA
Organism: Periophthalmus modestus; assembly: GCA_019594935.1. NCBI lineage: Eukaryota > Metazoa > Chordata > Actinopteri > Gobiiformes > Gobiidae > Periophthalmus > Periophthalmus modestus. Next base: position 8,347,024 of record JAIEZT010000019.1, on the reverse strand, counting down.
ATGGAGCGAAAACAATCCATACTCTACTTAGTCATATACAAACCTCCCCAGCACTGTCTAAGTTTTATTGATGATTTTACTGAGATGCTTTCAGTCGTCTGCACAGACTTTGATGGTTTAGTCGTTACAGGTGATTTTAATGTATGTGTGGACAATGTGTTTGACAAACGCTAAAGAGCTCAGTTCTGTTCTTGAAATCTTTGGTCTGACTCAGCATGTCAGTGAACCCAGCCACAACAGAGGGCACACTCTGGACCTGCTACAAAAGAAGTAAATATTTCAAATGTCAACGTGGTGGATGTTGCTCTGTCTGATCATTTCTGTGTCTTCTTTGACCTGTCTGTTATTCCCAAACCAGCGGCTGGTCCTGCAGTTGTTTGATGATTTGTTGAACTTTGTGACTCAATTCAATTCAATTCAATTTATTTTTGTAAAGCCCAAAATCACGACAGCAGCCGCCTCTTAGGGCTGAACATGAGAGTTGATTAACCAACTGAATTAGAAAAACAACAATGAAACAGAAACAGACAAGCAAATTAATCAACAGAAAACAAGCAATGAATAACTGTTTCCAGAACATCCCCTGTCCTTAGACCCTCCTTCTCGGCAAGGAAAAACTCCAAAAACCCAGTGGGAAAAGGAGAAACCTCGAGGAGAACCACAGTGAAGGAGAGATCCACTCCCATGGATGGACAGGCTTTAGATGTGTCCAAGACTAAGGCGCATCCAGTTCAAGTCTGTAGGGCCAGAGCCGACTCAGTGAGCCGTCCATTCAGGCAAGCCGATCTAGGGTCCGCCCATCACCGGATGATCAGGAGGGCATCTAGGGTCCAGCCATCACCGGACGGTCAGGAGGGGATCTAGGGTCCAGCCATCACTGGACGGTCAGGAGGGGATCTAGGGTCCAGCCATCACTGGACGGTCAGGAGGGGATCTAGGGTCCAGCCATCACTGGACGGTCAGGAGGGGATCTAGGGTCCAGCCATCACCAGACGGTCAGGAGGGCATCTAGGGTCCAGCCATCACCGGACGGTCAGGAGGGGATCTAGGGTCCAGCCATCACCGGACGGTCAGGAGGGGATCTAGGGTCCAGCCATCACCAGACGGTCAGGAGGGCATCTAGGGTCCAGCCATCACCGGACGATCAGGAGGGCACCTAGGGTCCAGCCATCACTGGACGGTCAGGAGGGCATCTAGGGTCCAGCCATCACCAGGCGGTCAGGACAGGATCTAGGGTCCAGTCATCACCAGGCGGTCAGCGGCCAGGCATCTGAAACAGTTACACTGTGGGGGACGGCGGACAACGTGACATCGAGTGTTATTAATGTTCTGGACACCATTGCCCCGATGAAGGTTAAAATGGTTAAAGATCAGCAGAAAGCGCCATGGAGGAATGACGACTGGGTCAGGGCACAGAAAAGGGAGTGCAGGAGGGCCGAGCGGTAATGGCGCAAGTCAAAGCTTCAGGTTCATTATGAGATTCACAGAGAAAAGATGTACAAAACCATTCTCTTTAGCTGTGCATGACTTCAAGTTTTTTTTCTGCACTTTTCTCTTTTAACGTTAACTTTATAGTGATTATTTGGGATTATTTATGTTTTGATTTGATGTAATGCACTTTGAATTACTATGTGTAAGAATTGTGCTGTATAAATAAACTTGCCTTACCTTATCTCAGGGGTCACCAACCCTATGCCCGCGGGCACCAGGTCGCCCCCAACGCCTACATGAGGTGCCCGCAGGCCGCTTCTAAAAATAGCGACTGTGGCGATGGCAAAGCGGCACAATGTGGAGGGACATTTCACTACGTGTCACAAAAGTTACTGCGCTAACTACCACCAGGACGTAAACTACGGGCAGGAAAGGCACGTGAGCTAAAGGCAGCTTCAGGTCAACAACAGTTTTTTTCACGAGACCAGAGAAAAAAAAAATCTGAAAAAGCAACAGAGATTTATTTAAAAATATGCAAGTTGATTTTTCTTTAACATTACATAATTGATAACTTTTTGAAACATGGTGCAAAATAATTTGTTTTGTTAAAAAGGTTTGTCAGTGGCCTGTGAAAATGGGACTGAGATGAAGTGATCATCTGAAAATTTAACAAGTACTGAGATTTATAAAGTTAAAGTGCTGAATACTGATATCTGTTTCCCACCTTGCTGTCATTGTTGATTGTGAGAAATCATGAACGTGATCAGTGTTTTCAGAGATGATTATCATTAATTATTATTGATAATGTGTAACTAAGGGCAAACTGAGCATATTTGTCATTTCAGAAGAGCAAATCAAACTGGTAGCCCTTCATATGACTCAGTACCCATGAAGTAGCCCTCGGTTTCAAAAAAGTTGGTGACCCCTGCCTTATCTTGTCCCAGTAGTGATTCAGACCAATCACTGCTGGGACTGTGCAGCATTGTGGTTTGGGTGGAGTGAAAGGTGAAGTGGCTGTATGAACCAAATCAAACATGGCGATGGCGACAGACGTACTTTAGCCAATTTCAGCAGAGTATGGAATATTTTGTTTGTGAAAAAACTGCAGAAGGAAACTAAGATAAGACGCTTTTCTCTTATCTAGACAAATGTATTTTATCTTAACAAAAGTTTAATGTATCGATTTGTTTCAGTGAAAGCCATTCCAGATTCATCTGGTATCAGGCAGGTTAAAGATTGTCCTAATTACTGAAAAGAAATGTGTAATTTTTTGTTAATACACTCCATGGCTCATTTCTAAATTTTGGAGAGCTGCTTTGGTTTTTTAGATCATTTTCACACTGCCCTTACTGTTGACATAAAAGAGCATTAGCTCAGAGAGTGGTACTTGGGTCGGTGTGAAACAAATAGTTGCATTCTGTTTCGCATTGAGAGCTTGAAACAGGAGGTCGTGGAGCAGCTCCACTCGCTCTCCCTGGACCAGGGCGAGTGGAAACACGGCCAACCTCGGGCCGACCCACACAGTCCACAGTACATACTTGGAACGGGCTTAAGATAATCTCCTGGGTCATGTTTATTTGTATGAATAGGCTCTGCAGAGTTGCTGTTTGACACAATAGTCTGACAAGGCCATTGGATCAACTTAATATCAGTGACTGTCTGTCTGCACTTGTGTGTTTTTTGTTTTTCTCATCAACTACATTTATATAATAAATTGTTTCATTCTACAATACCTGGGACTCAGTCACATGTCTCAGACTCAGGTCGACTCTGGCTGCTCTCTCTTTTATCTTGTGCAGGACGTTTAACTCTGTCTCGCTCATCAGCATCCATGTGGACAGTCCATCCATGAAGTCCCTCAGTGTCTCTATGTAGGAGAAGGTTTCCAAGATGTAACCGTACAGCGCCTCTGTCAGGTCGGCCCTTCTGAACATAAATAATAAAAAGAAAAGTAAATGGTTATAATCATGTATTTAAATACCCATTAAGTCTAAAGTCTAAAAAACAGTCTGGTACAGACTGAACAATATAGCAAATAAAGTAAGGAAAAAATAAAAAAATAAACAAAAACTATATAATAAAATTATCTTTTCTCTCATATCTTGATCAATGACATATTTTGTAATTACTGAAACTATACATATGGAACAAAAACTGACCACAAAGCTCAAAATCTTCTCTGTCAATATAAATAAACAAAAGTGTAGCAAAAGAAAACTTCAAATCAGTCAGCTGGACAATAGTTTTAGAGAGAAGACGCTTCGTTACTCATCCAAGCCGCTTCTTCAGTTCTGGTCAGACTGTGGGTGGACACTGCCTGGCCATAAAACAAAGATTCCACCAAAAAAATAAAAAAGGCCACACACTCTAATATTGGTTTGACTGCCTTAGTCCGACCGCTGTGCAAAGCCTTCTCAAAGATTCTCAATGGGGTTAAGGTCTGGACTCTGTGGTGGCCAATCCATGTGTGAAAATGATGTCTCATGCTCCTGAACTGCTCTTTCACAATTTGAGCCCGATGAATCCTGGCATTGTCATCTGGGAATATGCTCCTACCATCAGGGAAGAAAAAATACACTGATGGAATAATCTGGTCATTCAGTATATTCAGGTGTCAGCTGACCTCAGTCTTTGAGCACAGACTGTTTTTGAACCTAGACCTGACCAACTGCAGCAACCTCACCCTATTTGCTTAGTTAAATCCAGGTAGCGACTTTTTGTTATGTGTATCTATCTGAAGGAAGGAGCTAACTACACTGAAACTAACACACTGTTTGTTTTTTGAGCTGCACTGAGTGTGAACTGTGTCTGAGTCATATTTACCTTATGGGGGTCTTAGAAATAATTTATCTCCTATTTATACCTCCATCAGCCAGTATTCTAATAGGTGTGAGAACATCAGGGGCCTGGATGATTATTTTAATTTGACTGAGGGACAGTTCACACTTAGTGTAGTTTGTCCAGTTGACAGATTTTTTTTTTTTTTCTTTTGCTATGGATCATACCTGGACGACTGAGGGATAACTCAAACATAAACAAAAGTGAAAGTTTTTTTTTTTTTTTAAATAAGAATTGGTACCAAACACATTTTTGAAAGGACTGTAAGCCATAAGATTAATATGACAAGTTTGGAGAGCAAATAAAGATGGGTCAACATTTGTGGATTTTCTGTGTGGATACATTTTAATATTGTGACAACATTAGCTCTGGCAGAAGATATCTGTGTAAACCCTCAGTCGTCCAGGTCTGATCCATAACAAAAGACAAAGTTAAAATCTGTCAACTGGACAAATCGTTCAGAGAACTGAAAGGACTTCTGTGTGGCTTCGATGAGCAGCGAAACATCTTCACTCCTACAACGATTTGTCCAGTTGACAGATTTTAAATTCGTCTTTTGTTATTAGCTTTGGCAGTAAGACAAATAAAAGTCAAACAGAGACATAAAAGTGAAACAGGACAAAGTAACTGTACAGGAGATGTTTGAGATGCTTTCTGCATTTGCATGGCATGCTCCAGAAAGATCACTATTATTGATTTATGATTACACTTTTCTACTCCTGACTTTAAAAAGTCCATATTCAGACGTAAGTCAAAATACCACATATACACCAAAGATTCATAAAGTAAGCAGACGCTGAGGTCAGGGGTGAAGTGTCTTGCTCGTGGACACAATGGCAGATATGGAGAGTATGTACATGTGGAGCTACTGTCCTTGCAGAAGAAGGTAAACAGCATGAATCATTAACTTTGTGATGTGTTTGTTTTGTATCTTGGCCCCGTCTTATCTCTTACAGACTGTGGTGACAGGAGCCCAACCCGGCTGTTTAAACTCCACCATTCTGGACAATAAGTCTAACTCACAATCCTATACTTGTGATTTTTGTATCAGTCCTGTCTGTTTGGGTTTGGATTATTATGTAAAAACAGTGTTTCCCGATCAGGGGACAGGGCCCCTTCAGTTTAAGACATACAAGTACTTATTAGGGGGTATGTGGGATTATCGTATTCAGAAAAATCCTGACTATCACGACAATAGGTCTTGAATATCTGTAATCATTATATGGAGAATAGAGACTCTAAACCACAAAAGATCTTTTATAACAAAATCTCAGCATTATTAAAAGTCCTATTTTACACACAATTGACTTTTGTGAGCATTAAGCCATGTTATAATGTTCTTACCACATCAAAAACAGACCTGGAGTTGTGTTTTGTTCACATGTTTGAGTAACACTTTATTATTAGTCTATCCACATCTCCAAAGCTCAAAATGCTCTGTTCCAACTTGTGATGTCATCAAGCTGTAGTTTTCAAGTTAACAGCTAAATTTTACTATGTAGTGATTGGTAAACCTAGGGTTGAAATTATCAAAATAATTTTAGTGAAGTATAGAATGGAGCACTTCCTTTATTACCACATGACTAACAGATTGTTTTCTGTTTGAGAGAGAAACTTAGCCTAAATATGCAGGGTTTGTGTGTTAAAAATGTGTGAATGAAACAAAACAGAACTCCAGGTCTGTTTGTGATGAGGAAAAAGCCATGTAACATGTATCAGAAAGAGGATTTTCATTAATAATAATCTTTTTCTTGTAAATATTCTATACCTTCTACTACTACTAAAAAATAGCTGCAGTTGGTTGGTTCCAAAGGGGCTCTGTTGCTTTGCTTGAATGGATTTGAAGATGGAGGCAAGTTGCTTAGTCTTTGAACATAACATATCTTTGCATCCTTATGAATGTTTTTGCTGGACAAATTTGGATATTAAGATAATTACTTTCAGCATCTAAAGTCTCCACCTACTCTTCAAACACATTCAGTCATGTCCACCTATAGAAAAACTGTTGCCTTTGCCTGGTTGTTTTTAGCTTATGAGGAACTTGAGACCCACCTCAAAGGCAATGCAAAATGTAATAGTATAAAAGTACAAGAATACAGAAACATAGTAGCTGCCTGTTTACCTTGTGGACGTTTTTCCTCCTCTTGCATTTCTGCTCCTGATTTCAATTCTTCCATTGTGGACCAACGAGGCTTGAAGAGGCTTGAAGACTGTGAAACACCTTTGTGAAGAGAATTACATACACCAAAGTGCATTTGAGTAATGCATCTATAGTTTCATTTTCTCTATGTGAACAACTGATACAGTAACTTCTGACACACTCAGAAGTAATTGCAGTCCGTATCTTATAATGTCATAAAGCAGCGCACTCTGAGTACCGGCATTCACATGGCTGCACTGACAAGGCCGTAATTTCAAACCTCTCTTTATTCTTTAAAGATACGTGTCTCCATGGAGATCTTATTGCAATGACTAAAATGTTGTTCCACAGTACGGCATACGAATTCTCTACCCGGCTTTTTAAAATTATTATTACAGGTATTTTAGTAGATTCTTTTTCCAGACCAAAGTTTAGTTTATTTTTGTCCCTGTGGATGTTTCCTCGGGGGGCTCTTTCTGACAAAGATTTAGACAACATGGCCCACACCATGGGGTTTATCATCCCCAGAAGCCAGGGGAAATCAGGGTGGTGTTTCAAGGCTTTGCCAAGTATCAACCTCCCTGAACGACCATCTGGTCGATGGGTCCAGACCTAACACATTGGTGGGTGTTCTTTGTCGGTTCCAAAAGGGCTCCGTTGCTTTCACTTGTGATGTAGAGCAAACGTTTCACCAATTTCATGTCTCAATGGAGGATCTGAATTACTTGAGGTTTCTTTGGTGGGAGAAGCAAGATTTGGAAGCCATGCCATCTGATTACAGAATAAAAGTCCGTCTTTTCGGGGCAGAGTCTTCTCCAGGTTGCACCAGCTTGGGCTTGAAACTTCTTGCTGCAGGTGGGTTTGAAGACAATGCTATTGATTTCATTCAGAGAAACGTTTATGTTGACGATGGCTCGGCGAATATTCTGACTTAATCGGGTTAAATTCATCTGGGACCGTGGAAATAAAGGGGCTTCTGTGTGCTCATATAAACATATGCAGTATGCTGTCCAACTGTGAGCAGCTGGATCACATATTAAGTGACTCAAACATTGACACTTTAGGACTGTCAGAGATCTGGCTCACAAGCTCTTCTCCTCATTCTGGCGTTATCTTCGCAAACTACAAGGTGTTTAGAAGAGATAGAGTCGGGGGGGAGAGGGTGCTTTGCTTTATGTAAAAAATCACTGAGAATGCTCTCAACTTAGTGTACCAAATGAGGTTGAAATAGAGAACGTCTCAGTAAAAAGCTCTCTCTCTCCGGAGATGATTTTTACTCTGATTTGTCTGTATCATCCTCCCTCAGCAAAAATTAACTTCTATGAAAAACTGCAGACACTAATTAAGCACCACACTATATAAAACAAGCCCAACAAAATAACTGTAATTGATGCTGTTAATGTCACCTGGGACAGTAAGAAGGACAGAAAAAGACTTAAGAATACTATGAACACTCTCTCAGCTCATTGAGCAACCTAAAAGAATCACAAGACATTCAAAAACCAAAATAGATTTGTTCTTTACTAACAAACCTGAACGGATAATCAAGTTGTATAACTTTCTGACTGGTATTTCAGATCACAACTTTATATTATTTCCTAGGAAACTCACCAGGTCCAGGATCACTAAGGATTTTACTAGTCCACCCAATAACAGATCTCTAAATGAATTTACACCCCGTAATCAACGACAAACTGTAGCTGAAATTTTATCATCAGCTCAACTTTGTAGCAGTCAACTCAACAAAACTGTTAAAGATATTATATCAATCTTCTCCACGAGGGGAAAGCATAAATTAAAGACAAAATATAATTTGCCATGGCTGAACAACAAATGTAGGAATGTGATGAAAACTAGAGACCAGTTGCTGAATCAATTTCTGAAAACAAGTCTAAACATAGACAGACAGAGATTTACTCATATGTGAAATAAAGTAACTGCAAATCTAAGACAGGCCAAAGCTCACTTCTTTAAATATGTAATAGAAAATGCAAAAAGTAATGGTAAAATAATTTGGCAACAGCTAAACAAACTGCTTGGCCGTCAGTGAAACAAAAATAACAAGACAATGGAGCTACATGTAAATAACTCCATTATTAAAGAACCTATTTCTTTAGCTACTCATTTTAACAACTTTTTCATAACCTCTCTGTAAAGGAGATCACCCAACACTTCACTCCACCTGCTTGCACTGATAATATCAGTGACCCTGATCAAGCTATGTTCAGGATCCCTGATATTGCAGACCATGAAGTCCCACCGGAGGAGCTGGAGGACGTGTCTGGAGTGAGGGAAGTCTGGGAATCCCTGCTTAGACTGTTGCCCCCGCGACTCGGCCCCGGATAAGCGGAAGAAAATGGATGGATGGATGGAAGTCATAAATTACAGGTTTAAAAAAACTCAAAGGCACTCGATGCTTTACAAAAATCGATTTGTAGCTTCTCTTCGGCGCTGTTACATTGGGGAGGCAACACGCTGTATCTGCAACTCATGGAATGACACTTAGAAGAGCAATAATTAACACAATTAAAAACTGCAGATTTTAAGCAGTCTCACTTCCACTGCACACAACAAAATAACTTCCAGTGTAAACAACAAAACATCTGGCCTTGTTATGTATGAAACCTGAGACCGCTGAATTCTGAAAGGCTTTTGATTGTTGTAAATGTTTAGTTCATGTAATATCATTCTTTATATTAAGTCAAAAAGTTAATACGGCTGAGTGTCTTTAAAATTTAAAGAAAACTTTCTTTATCTCGTTCATGTGTGAAACTGGCAATGTCTTCATGTTACATCACAACAAACTAGAATCCCTACAGTTAAAAGTTAAGCTGAAGGACAGGTTTACATCATAGAATTTCTACCCTTGTTTGTACAACAGGCTTTACAGTTTGATTTAGGTCAGGTCTGAAATGTCTATAGAGGTGCATTAACCTGTCCCCAGGTTAGATTTAGCTCTAATTAATGCCACAGAGTCCACTTTTGGACATTGTGCCATTTGGACTTTGGTTTCTTTATCATTAAATTAACTGTTACACAAATATTTATCTTAAGACTTATCAGATTCAACATTAATGACCCTTACGTGGCACAAGTGTTGTTTAAAATGTGTAGATCACATAGATGTCTGTGTAATCCCTCAGTCGTCTAGGTCTGATCCATAGTAAAAGCCAAAAGTAAAATCTGTACTGTAAAATTACTGGTGGACACTGCCTTACATCTATCGGAAGGGAGCAGCTTACTACATTGAAACTGAAAACAGCTTTTTTTTTTTTTTTTTTTACAATTTCTTTGTAGTCTAGGTTTATTGAGCTATACTAAGTTTGCATTGTGCATACTTAATATAGCACAATCTATATCATATTCATTCAGCTCTTAACATTTTAACGAATATGAATATGATAACATCCTGGCTGGAAAGGTTTATATAAAGGTTCTTATGTTTTTTATAAAGGTTTTTATTCTGCACTCTTCTGTTTTAATGGTAATTTATGATGATTATTTGTGATTATTTATGTTTTGATTTGTGTGATTTTAATGTCTTTCCTATTCTGTAAAGCACTATGAATTACATTGTGTACGAATTGTGCTATACAAATAAACTTGCCTTGCATAGCCCCATTGTTCTCTTTGTTTCCTTTGTTTGCTTTGGGTCTGAGAAAGGAGTTATAGATGGGAGATAGATGATGTCTGAGACCCCCATTTCTGTTCAAGGAAGGATTGTCTTTCCTAACAAAAAGGTCTTCTTTAACTCCCCTCTTCTTTAACTCTTCTCTTTGTCTAAGATCTGTACCTCACCATCTTCAAAGGAGTGGTTAGTGGCTTTGAAATGGAGATGTACGGCGGACTGCGGTTCGAAGGCGCTCTCATGACAGTGTTGGTACATCTTATGGAGCAGTGGTTTAGTTTCTCCAATGTAACGCTCACTGCACTCTTCACTACACTGAATGGAGTAGACCACATCGCTGTGTTTATGGCTCAGGGTCTTGTCCTTTGGGTGAACCAGTTTCTGTCTTAAAGTAGGTTTGAAATAGACCAGAATTTCATACTGTCTGAAAATTCTCTGAAGCTTTTCACATACACCAGCTGTGTAAGGAATAGTTAGATCTTTCCTTCTAGAACTGGCTTGGATGAGCAGCGAATAGTCTTCACTCCTACGTTTTGTCCACTTGACAGATTTGACTTTAACTTTTACTATCTTTCCTTCTACCTTCTACCCTGTTTTCCTGTTGTTGTTTTTTTTTTTTTTTTTTTAGCTCTCTTAGATCTATTGAAGGCCCATTTTGGATATCCACATGGTGAGAGGGTTTTTTTCTTTTCTCCATAAATATACAAAAACATGATACAAAACTGTACACAGCAACTTGACAAACCTGATGTGATGTGCAGTAGTTTCATCAGTGGGATGCAGCTGATTGTGTTGTGAAAGCGCTCTGAAGGGGGAGTGACTTAGGGCAAGGAGCAAAGGGAAGGGAGAGTCAAGAGTGTCAAAAACAGAAAATGAAACTTATAAAACATGTTAATACGTTGTTTTGGGTGAATATAGCATTTTTAAAACAATACAAGGCAACATGGGGATCTAAATATGTTATGTGTTAGCAGTTAATGCCCCTTAGAAGTAAAATACCTGCTCTTGGAAGAATTGCAGGGGCCTCGGGAGCATCTTCACCTGCTCTACACAAAGCAAAGGGTAAGTTTATTCCCTGTTTATTGTTACTGGTACTATTATGATGGTAAACATGGACAAGGACAGTCTGAGGATACTTGTAAGACTTTGAGTCCTAGGTTGCCAGGGATCCAGAACACACACTTCTCCAATACTTTAAGAATATGTGAGTCTGGACATCGTTCAATCTCTGTGAGTATGGTCCGTCTGTATCCAAACAAATATGGTTGCTTACAAGGAAAAAGGAAAGGAAAAAAACATCACAGGGGATTGAAATCATGGCAGATTTCTAGAGAATCAATGAGTAAAGTGTTTGGTTGTGGCTTGAGACGCGACAGAGGGTGTGGTGACCAGACGGATATTCCTCTGTATACAGTACACAGAGAGAGATATCAGTCTGGATTTACCAGGCAACCGCTTGGTGGACTTGGAGAGTTGGTTATGGTTGGAATACAAAAACAACTTGGATACAAAAGAATAACATGAATTTAGTTTACTTGTTTTACTTTCTATAGGCTATGTACAGAGTTTTTTTTTAAACATGTTCAGAACTCACTGTTTGGCACAAAAATTGTACTCATTGATGAGCTTTGGCCTGCATTAAAAAAAACAAACAGTGAATCACAATATAAAAATGAAAAAATACAAATGTTTATATAATACATTATATTCTGTCATATTGGCTATGCAGAGTATACTTGTATGTTTTTTTATTCTTCCTCCTCGGGGTAAAATTCAGTCACAAGAATGGCTTGTTTTTTCTTGAAGGATGGTTCCCCTTTCTCCAAGAGCTTGTAGATCTTTTGCCATGACGTCATCTCCGAGCGCCACAGAGTGGATCGGGCGCGTATGAACTTGGATGCCTCCGTCTCACTGCCTCGGGCCAAACTCATGCTGTCTTTGACGATGAAGAACACATCCATTCCCAGAAAAAGAGCATTGAGAGCAATGAAGCCTCCTCTGACTCCACGGGACAGGGCCAGGGGTGCTCGCACCGCAGCCTGCCCCACGTCTGGTAGCTCGGAGACCACTCGTGGGATGTTACGCAGAGCCAGCACGTCACTAGACAGCACAACAGCAGCTTTAGTAGCTGCAGAGGCCACACCTGTGCACATGGCGACTCCAGTAGTTGGATGAATTATTGGCCCATCTACTGTTTGTTGTATCACATCCAGGAGACAGTCCTGGAGGTTGGACACGTCCTCCATGAACTTCTGGAAGGTCTCGCTGGCCCTCTTCTGCTGGGTGCGGTTGACCCCAATCTCGGTTGCCGTGGTGACTGCACTGTTGACTCCGCTGGTGATGCCCAGGCCCACCCCGGTCAGGGTGAGGGCCAGAGAGACTCCTGCGGTCACAGGGATCAGAGCCAGCCCGACGATGGACAGTATCCCTCCCACAGCCCCAACAGAGCTGCCTGCCACGCTGGAGATACGTGCGCCCAGGTTCATGCGGTCCAACTGAACAGCATTGTCCTCCAGCTCCATCAGAAACTGCTGCATTCTGGGCTCAGACTCACTGAAGCACTTCATGAAGCTGCTACAGTACTCCTCTTGGAACAGGAACACCATCCTGAAGGCCTCGTCCTGCCTGAGAACAACAGCACAAACACACAATGAATTAGAACATATTAATCAGGTTTATTTAATGCAATATTGAAAGTAATGCAGAGACCTTCAGACAGCTTTCAGCATGTCAGAAACTCTCGTTACATGAGTGGTCAAGTGTATAATGTGAGTGGAGTGGGTGTGTGGGACTATTATTTGTTCAATATTATTCTTTTTATCAAAACTTGTCTTACCTGAGTTCTTGGAGCAGAGTGATGTTGTCCAGCATCTTTTGAACATTGTCTTCTGAGATTTCTTCATCGATGTTCACCACGGGACTGAAAAGGCTGAAGTCGCTCAAAGGCCTGTAAAGAAAACATTACCCTTATTATGTATTGGTCATTTCTGACACACAAAATCACTTCACAGTTTGGTTCACTGTTAATGTTTATCTACACTAAATTATTGTCCACTTCTAAAATGTCCTTATGTTTGTACAATTGAACTTTTTCGTCACTCTCTGGTCATGCAAACTTCATCTGTAGCCACAACTGTCCTCTGGCACACTGAAGAAGCTCTGACTTCTACACCACGTTACAAATTTTTATGCAAATTGTGTTTAAGTGTCATAAAGGTAAAATTATTTGGAATTCTCATGAATAGTATTGTGTCTCAGGGCTCTGTGGGTCAGTGAAATCAATCTCAGACACTTGTGCCAATTAGTTTGGCAGGTCAGTCCAATTAAAGGAAAAACTACATAAGAAGGACGTTCCACATTATTAAGTAGACCACCATTTTTAAGCAAAATAGTAAAGAAGGATCTCTCTAGTGCTGAAAAGTGTGACATAGTTGAATATCTTGGACAAGGTATGAAAACTTTAGCTATTTCACGAAAACTTAAGCATGATTAACGTACTATTAAGAGGTTTGTAGATGATTCAGAGCACACACAGATTCGTGCAGATAAAGGCACAATGAGGAAGGTTTCTGCCAGACTAATCGGACTAAGAGAACAGCTGCTAAAATGCCATTACAAAGCAGCAAACAGGTATTTGAAGCTCCTGATGCCTCTGGACTTCCGCGATCATCAAGGTGCAGGATCCTCCAGAGGCCTGCAGTTATGCATAAACCTTCTATTCGGCCACCCTTTACCAATGCTCACAAGCAGAAATGGCTCCAGTGGGCCCAGAAATACATGAAGACTAATTTTTAAAACAGTCTTGTTCATTGATGAGTGCAGTACAACCCTGGATGGTCTAGATGGATGGAGTCGTGGATGGTTGGTGGACGGCCACCATGTCCCAACAAGGCTGCGATGTCAGTAAGGAGGTGGCGGAGTCATGTCTTGGGTCGGAATTATGGGGAGAGAGCTGATCGGCCCCCTTAAGGGTCCCTGAAGGTGTGAAAATGACCTCTGTAAAGTATGTGGAGTTTCTGACTGACCATGTTTCTTCCATGGTACAAAAAGAAGAACTGTGCTTTCCGTAGCAAAATCATCTTTATGCAAGAATGCACCATCTCATGCTGCATGGAATACCTCAGCATCAATGGCTGCTAAGGGCATAAAAGAAGAGAAACTCATGGTGTGGCCCCCATCCTTCCCTGTGCTCAACCCCATTGAGAAAACTTTATTTTTGAAAAAGCGGGAGGTTTGTTCAATAACTTTTGTATTCTAAAGGTTGATGTCTTGAAAATTATAATGACTGTCATTTATATTGACAATTTGGCAAAATCAGAGAAAAATATCACTTGCATTTGGAATTTTGAATGCAGTGTATATCTATGAACCCTCCAAAAACCACAAAGTTACACTTAAACACATACGGGTGAGAAGTGGGGAGTGTCTTGCTGAAGAGCACAATATCACTATACACAATTCTAGTAGCTCTGTGAACATTTGTCTCTTTACCCTTTCTTGATGGTGGCGCAGATCCTCTGCAGAGCCTGGATGTACTGGTCCAACTGATAGGCCAGTACTTCCACGTTCTGCAGTTTGGGGCTGAAGTAGGCTTTGTTGTCTCGTTTGAACTCCACCAGCAGGGGGCAGATGTTCTTAGCTCCAGTGATGATGTCCTGCACTGTGCCCAGATCACCCCCTTCAGGCAGCAGTAGCACTCGGTTCTCCTCCTGAAACACGTGCACAGAGGTGACGGCCAGTCTCTCCACAGCGTCCAGGAACAAGTCCAGAGTCTGCAGCCCCATCAGGGTGGTCTTCAGAGAGGCACTCAGCTCCTCCAGCAGCTGCGCCTTCTCCCTCTGCCCGACATGGGCTGCTCTGTCTTGTATGTCGAGCAGGAGGTGTAACTCTGTCTCTCTCCTCAGTATCCAGTTGGAGAGTCCATCCACAAAGTCTTTTATCGCCTCAATGTAGGAGAATGTGTCCAGGACATAACGGGACAGCCGCTCCTCCAGGTCCGTCCTGATAATGGAGAATAACATGTCATGAATGCATTTCATGAAAAAGCATACTTTTCACACAATTTTAGAAGTATTTTTTAGATCACTCGTTTTACAGTATACGAGTATTTGTAATTAGTTACTTTCCACTCCTGCAACCCTGTTATGTGAGCTGTAGTCAGTCAACACCTTCTGCGTGTACTTC
Organism: Periophthalmus modestus; assembly: GCA_019594935.1. Classification (NCBI taxonomy): domain Eukaryota; kingdom Metazoa; phylum Chordata; class Actinopteri; order Gobiiformes; family Gobiidae; genus Periophthalmus; species Periophthalmus modestus. Next base: position 8,331,803 of record JAIEZT010000019.1, on the reverse strand, counting down.
CTGTATTTATTTTGTCATAAGTGCTGCAATTACAATCTCCTGGGGACTATTTCCTGTTTGTTTTGTCTGTAAAAAAAACCAAACATGTTTTGATTTTAGTCTATTTTTTGTCAAAAAGTTACTATGGCTTTAATTTTAAACCTTTTTGTAGGTCTAATAAAGGATTTACCTCGTAGGGACTGGATTTTGTCTCCATTTGGCTCCCATGACATGTGTGATCAATACAATTAATTAATACAATCAGTTCAAGTGTATTTATATAGCAGATTTAAAAATACTTCAGCTGAACAAAGTGCTTCACATAAAACTCAACAAAAACTGGTACAAATCATGTTTTCTTTTGTAAGATTAATGAGTTCGTACATGGTCCCTGACAAATAAATAAATAAACAATAAATCACCAGTTTAACTTGTCTAGTTAGTATTAAATGCCAGGGAGGAGAGGTGGGTTTCCAGTCTTTCTAGTCTTAAATTGCATTAAAGAGAGGAACCAACAGGCAGTTTAAAACAACAATATCAAACTCACGAGGGAAAAATAGCAATTACTTTGTTTTGGGTTATATTCCTCTTCTGGCATATTTTCAGTTTTTAAGCACAAAAGTCCTGGGTTAAATGCAGGTCAGTCCCGCTGTACTGGGTTTCACTTCCTCTTGTGTAGACTGAGCCATGAGATACATATAAGGATAAATATAAGGACACAGCATAGTTTCACTTTCGCTCTGACTCACCTCATTGTGACCAACAATAAGCTGTAATTTGTTCAATTCTGTGCTGACATGTCTGGACGCTTTTAGCTCCCACAGTGTGATAAATCAGTGCATTTCACCCTTGGGCCTTCAGTGACGTCCCAATTACACATTACAACATCACCTCAGTATGGGCTCGTCAAGCAACACTTCACTTCAGAAGCATTTACAACCAATAAGTTGCATTGCATTCACAATTAAGAGTAGGAAATTAACTTCACTGATAATGTCAAATACGATTAAAAGATGCCAAGCTATGTGAACTTAAACAAGTCTGTCCAATAAACTGCACAATGTCACTGTTTCATATAAGACACCAACCAGACAAGAACAAAACAAACTATTCTTTGAAAATAAAGTAAACCAATAATTTTCATTTTTGACAATAGGCTATATAACATCAAATAAGGAAAATGTAGCACAGCTGAGACTGAACGAACGTAAGTCCAGTTTTAACTGAGGTGACTTCAGTGCACCACGTTATTATTAACATTATAAACTCTTTTTCATTGTGGAGCTCCGTCTCCCTGCCGCTGAGCTGCAGGTCCACTCCAGTGTCTCCACACATTTTTAAACGCACTGTAGTTTTAAGTGCCCAGCTGTACAGCAACAGAACAATTTGCAGCATGTCTCATAATATCCAACATTTTGTGAAAGACCCGTCTTGAAAATGCCGTGGAAAGTATATCTGCAACCAGATCAATCTCTTCTCCTCCTTCAGCCATTATGGGTTAAAAATACAGCAATAACCGTTGGATCTCTGGGTTTAGTTTGACATTCTGCAAAGTGCTGCATTTCACACTGTATCTAATGCGTATGCGTATCCAATCACAGGACACGCACATGTTCAGTTTAGACCTTCTAACTGGCCCTGGAATGCAGAACCGAGATCTGATTGGCTGTTGAAACTGACTTTGTCTGTGTCGACTTACAGTGGACGGGGCATGCTCTGTTTACTCTGAAGGTCCCAGGAAAATGAAATTTGCCTGACAACACAAGCTGCTGAAATATAATTGGATAAAAACTCTATCACAATAAACAACACTGGAAGCCACTCAACAAAGTCCATATAATATGACCTAAAGAGTGGAGAATATTTTTGTTTACATATTTATGAAAATAAGCATGTTTGAGCATGTTTCGGCCAGCAGAGAAGGCCTTGCTGGCCCTGACGGCCCGCCACTGTGATAAGTACAGTATGGCATTCGTGGTGTAAGCATCAACAGACAGAAACGACGAGGTTAAAGGGCATGTGTTTGAGCAAAATGTGTCTCGCCTCAGCACAGACATATTGTGTAAGCAGCTCTTGAGTCAATATATGTCTGCATCTAATTATAAAGTGTTACCGTGTCCAATAATCGTGAAGTGTGTGCTAGCATGCTAGTTGTTGTTAGTTTTACTGTCACTGCAGAACTCTGCTACACCTACTACTCTTATAAACTCATCACTGTGAATAATTAAGATGATCTGAATGCATAAGGTAAGTGAGGAGTAAAGATGGACCACTGGAAACCTCTGTTTTTCATGTTTTTAAGACCGTGCCTTTAAGAGTCTTGTTTTAAGACACAACGGCAGTTTGCAAAGTACCTGCTGTGCTGCTGCTGGCCTCACAGAACAAATACAATCATTAACTCCTGTGTTTTTAATACCCTGCTCTTTTGCTTATCCCGGATCTCTCTTATCTCTGTTGACTGAAGCCCAGCCCTGTATTTAAAGCAGTTAGGTTTCGTTTTCTGCCACTGCCACATGGAAAAGTTTCTTTTCCAGATGAGTCGTGACTCATCCAACACAGTCCTACCATAAAGTCGCTATTGTTATTTCAGATGAGTCTTACATCCTGCTAAAACAATCGGCCACTGATACTTTTCAGCCGACGTCAGCAGTGTTTCCCCAGGGCTGTGAGGATAACTGTGGGAATTCTGTCTGAGGTTCTGTTAGACTTTAATCTGAGCTTTATTTCAACACCGTCTGACCAGAAAGAGCTGTGGTAGTTGAAACTAAAAAAGGTGAGCTGATTCGTGCTCATAAACAAGTCCTTCTCAAATAACATCACTCCTGAAAATTTTCTCCATTTTTTATTTTTTGAAATTGTGTTTTCAGACTATACAAAAACATAAGTGTCAGTTTTTGCTAATCGTCTTTATAAATCTATGGTTATGAGCAGCTCTCGGTGCATCAGGCCGTGGTGGCACTGATCTCTTCTACTGAGTATTCGTTGAAGTCTTTTGCAGTTCTGATGTTTAACTTCAGATAAACCTTTATTTGTATCACGGTGGTAAAATTACAGTGTTGCAATGCAAAGTTCAAGAACAGCAGGAAAATACAAGAGCAATATAAATGATACTGTAATGATCTGAAGTTTAGTGTTCACCTCACCTTACCTCCCCCCTCCTGGACCCTCTGCAGTTCGCCTACAGAGCCAACCGGTCTGTGGCCGACGCCATTAACCTGGCCCTTCACTTCATCCTCCAGCATCTGGACTCCCCGGGAACCTACGCCAGGATCCTGTTTGTGGACTTCAGCTCTGCATTCAACACCATCCTCCCTGCTCTGCTCCAGGACAAGCTCGCTCAGCTCAACGTGCCTGACTCCACCTGCAGGTGGATCACTGACTTCCTGACGGACAGGAGGCAGCGCGTGCGGCTGGGAAAGAATGTCTCGGACACCCGGACAATCAGCACAGGATCTCCACAGGGATGTGTACTTTCTCCTCTGCTCTTCTCCCTGTACACTAACTGCTGCACCTCCAGTCACGACTCCGTCAAACTGGTCAAGTTTGCGGATGACACCACCCTCATCGGGCTCATCTCGGACGGGGATGAGTCTGTCTACAGGAGGGAGGTGGATCGGCTGGTGTCCTGGTGCAGCAGCAACAACCTGGAGCTCAACGCCCAGAAGACAGTGGAGATGATTGTGGACTTCAGGAAAGTCACAGCCCCCCTGCTCCCCCTCGCCTTGACTGACTCCCCCATCACCACCGTGGACTCTTTCCGCTTCCTGGGCACCTGCATCACCCAGGACCTCAAGTGGGAGCCGACCATCAGCTCCCTCATCAAGAAAGCCCAGCAGAGGATGTACTTCCTGCGGCAGCTGAGAAAAGCCAAGCTGCCGGTCCAGATGATGGTGCAGTTCTACACGGCCATCATTGAGTCCATCCTCACCTCCTCCATCACTGTGTGGTTCGCTGGGGCCACTGCCAGGGACAGGCAGAGACTGCAGCGCATTGTGCGCTCTGCTGAGAAGGTGATTGGCTGCAGCCTTCCATCTCTCCAGGACCTGTACGCCTCCAGGACTCGGGGGCGAGCAGGTCGTATAGCAGCTGACACTTCTCACCCTGGACATGGACTATTTCAGCCACTTCCCTCTGGCAGGAGGCTACGGTCCATCAGGACCAGAACCTCTCGTCACAAGAACAGTTTCTTCCCCTCTGCTGTTTCCCTCATGATCACTTCTTAAACCTGCACTAAACTGGACATTTCATAACACTGGTCACTTTAATAAACCATGTTGCACTGTTGTTGTTGTTTTGATGCCACTATTGTATATATTTCTACTATTGTATATATTTCTACCTCCTGCATGCCCTTATTTGTATTTATTTAGTGTGTTTTTTTTTGTGTGTGTGTTGTTGTATGTCGCACTTTATCACCGAAGTAAGTTCCTAGTCTGTGAGCTCTGCTCACGGACAATGGCAATAAAACTTCTTCTGATTCTGATTCTGATTCTGTTTAGTTCAGAGTTGTTGTTGTAACTGTTGATGTTTTGTCGTCAGCGTAACGGCTTTTGTGTGTGACACTCGGTTGCTATGCCGACAAGTTGATGCAAAGGGTCTATTGTTCTGCAGCTGAACAAAGTCGTCACATAAACGTCAACACAAACACAAACTGGTACAAATCAGGATTTTTGTTTTTTGTAAGATTCATGAGTTTGTACATGGCCCCTGACAAATAAATAAATAAATAAATATTGAAATAATGAAATAAATCAATAAATGAATGAATAAATAAATACATAAATAAAATGAAATCAAAAAATAAATCAAAAAATAAAATAAATATGAATGAAAAATATGAAATAAAATAAAATAAAGTAAAGTAAAATAACATCACATCACATGACATAACATAAACTAAAATATGAAATAAAATAAATAAATACCAGTATATCCTGTCTAGCTCATATTAAATGCCAGGGAGAAGATGTAGGTTTCCAGTCTAGTCTTAAACTTAAACTTAAACTTAAATGTTAAAGACTGAGAGGATCTGACAGGCAGTTAAAAACAACAAGATCAAACTAGCAGGAAGGAAACATAGCAGTTACTTTACCTTGCGCTATATTCCTCTTCGTGCATATTTTCGATTTTCAAGCACTAAAGTGTTTCACGTTGAGTCCTGGGACAAATGCAGGTGAGTCCAGCTGCACTTGGCTGTTCCACGTGTGCAGACTGAGACGTGATCTTGCACAACTAAAGCCTAAAGACACAGATATAGACACAGCACAGTTTCACTTTCGCTCTAACTCTCCTCATTGTGGATAAGCTGTAACTTCCTTTGTGACTTCCTTCAGTTCTGTGCTCTCCGAAAAACAAAGAGCAAAAACACGCAACACACAGCTGCTGCACGGCTTCACTTTCACTTGGCATTTCCCCAGGGGCTGTGTCCAAGAAGAGTCTTATTATATTTAGGACTGTGTCAGACTCAGACTTTGAAAACTACGCCTTAATCCCTGTATTCTGCTGCACTTTGGACAATATTTTCCTCACATCCAGGCTGCTTTTTGTGCAGTTTGAGTGTGTGCGCTGTCAGTGTTTTCACAATAAGATCATTCTGCGGTGAGTAAATGCAGAGGGTTTATTCTGAAAGGGTCGCAGGATGTTTCTGAGCTTCTTCGGGATCACTGAAACAGAAAGAAACGAGAGAGAAAGCACGAGTCGGCACGGAGTCAGAGGTGAACTCATGTAGCCGCTCCACACACGCCCTCACACCGCGGCGGAGGGGCGGAAGTGGTGAGCAGAGACGTGCTGCCTGCAGAGCCTCTGTGCATCTGCTCGTGAAGAGGAAGTTTTTGCTGCACATGACCTTTTACTGTTTTGAAAATGATATATTCACCACAAACAACATATTTTGAGTGGCCCCTCCATTCACTCTTCGTATTAGTCACTTAACCCACCGCTTTCACACTGTCCTTGTGGTTTGACCCCAGTTTAACCCTTTAAGAACTGAGCACATTATAGACCATTATAGCTTGCATAGACTTTTTTTTTTTCTTTTTTAAGCCATAAACATCATGTTAAAGGAAGTACCAGCATGTACTTGTGCCTTTTTTCACACAACTACCACTATTTTACATATCCATCCTCATTTGATGCATCAGTGGAATAATAAGTGTGTGATACCAGTTTAAGTAGAAGAAAAATATAAAAACGTATCTACTTTTGAGTAACTTTTATGCAAGCAAACAATGAAAAAACTATCTGGCCAGCTCAAAAACACTTTAAATTACATATATAAGCAATAATCAACTGTATATAAGAGATTATGCAAATTGTACTTAGGGTTAGGTTTTTACAGCCCTTCCTATAAAAAAAATGTCAGGCGTTTATGCAGCTAAGACATTGATTTTGCCAGGTCATATTTTATGGAATGTCTAAGGTTCTGCAGCTTATGAGTTTGTAATCTTTGGTAAAATATCCTTTCTGAAATATTTAGCAAGACTTTAATTCTAATCCAATCCAATCCAATCCAACTTTATTTCTATTGCACTTTAAAAACGACAATGTGCAGTACACAACAGACATTTTTAAAACACAGATATAAAACAGACAAATACGAATAAATAACTACATAATGTACACTTTAAAACAACATATCAGTAAAAAGCTAATGAGAAAAAGTGTGTTTTAAGAGCAGATTTTTTTTTTTTTATTTAACCTTTATTTAACCAGGATAAAAAAACTCATTGAGATTAAAAATCTCTTTTTCAAGAGTGTCCTGGCCAAGAGGCAGCACCAGCACAGACACAAGACAGTAACACACAATAACACACAAACCAAGCATCATAAAACGAGTCCTATGTGAGACATTTACAAATTGATCGTTCTGTTTCAAGTTCAGTTAAAAGTGATTTAAAAGAGTTCAACGACACCAAATCCTTCAGTTTAAAATCCCTCTGGAGTTCATTCCAGGAATGAGCTGCAGCAAAGCAAAAAGCCTTTTTCCCGAGTTCTGTGCGAGCTCTGGGCACCGAGAGCAGGAGCAGCTCCTGAGAGCGGAGACTGTAGGTGCTGCTGCTCCTCACCTCTATGAGCTGCTGGAGATAAGACGGCACCAGCCCAGCAACACATTTATAAATAAAAACATACCAGTGTCTCAGTCTCCGAAGTGTCAAAGAAGTCCAGCCCACACGGGCGTACAAGACACAATGATGGGTCAGGGACCTCATGTTTGTGATGAAACGTAGTGCACCATGATACACAGTGTCAAGAGCATGTAAACACTCAACAGAGGCATTCATATAAATCACATCACCAAAATCAAGAACAGACAGAAAAGTGGCATTTACAAGTTTTTTACGAGCCTCAAATGACAGACAGGATTTTATATGAAAATAGAAGCGTAACTTCAATTTGAGTCTGTGAGTCAATTTTTGAATGTGTGGCTTAAAAGAAAAACAGTCATCGATTAAAATCCCAAGATATTTATATACTGACACTTTTTGAATTGGTTTGCCTTCATTTGTGGTGATTTGGGGGAGATGTTGAGGTGTTGTTTTGGAGTTGGAAAACAGCATGTATTTAGTTTTGTCTGAATTTAAAACAAGCTTAAGATAATAAAAGTTTTTTGTAGTTGGTCAAAGGCTCCTTGGAGTTTGGACAGTGCGAGCTCTGCTGAGGGGGCTGAAGTGTATAGAACCGTGTCGTCGGCATAAAGGTGTAGGTTTGCATTTGAGATGTTATTGTCAAGGTTGTTTATGTAGATAATAAAAAGAAGAGGCCCGAGGATAGAGCCCTGTGGGACTCCTGTGGACACTCTTAGCAGACTGGATCTATGATTCTGAAACTTGACACACTGAGTCCTGTCAGACAGATAGTTTGAGAACCAGCCAACTGTGTGATCTGAAAGTCCAATGCTGTGCAGTTTTTGTTCAAGCACAGTATGATCTACAGTATCAAAGGCTTTGGAGAGATCAACAAAAAGAGCTGCACAGTGCTGTTTTCCATCCATGGATTGCAAGATGTCATTAATTACTTTAATGGCTGCCGTTAAAGTAATTAATGACATCAGTTGCCATAAAAGTATAAGGCATAAAAGGTATTTAAAATGATCTTAAAACCACTTAAAAATCACATAGACTCGATCAATTAAATCCATTCATTCACTCTGACACGGAGCGACAGAGGTGCGTGCTGCCATCTTGGAGGATTTAAAAGTAGAGAGTGACTCAGCCTGTCTAAGGTGCAGGGGCAACGCGTTCCACAGTTTGGGACCAGCCACAGAGAAGGCACGGCCCCCTCGAAGTTTCCTCCTGGTTTGTGGGACCACTAACAGTGAAAGATCTGCAGACCTAAGTGAACGAGCAGGAGCATAGGGTAAAAGCAGGTCGGACAGATATTGTGGAGCAAGGCCATGGAGGCATTTAAAATCAATACGATAGGAGACAGGGAGACAATTTAAGGACATTAAAACAGGTGTGATGTGTTCCCGTTTTTTTGTACCGGTTAAAAGGCGCGCAGCTGCATTCTGAACAAAAAGCATGAATTAAAAGCATGAATTAAAATCTCAAAATGGTGCTGTGAGAGGACAGGTTTGACTTTCGCGAGTTGACGAATTTGAAAAAAGCTCGTTTTGACAACTGCGCTAATCTGGGCATCAAGTTTTAAATCACTATCCAGCCTCACACCAAGATTTGTCACCACAGGTTTCACATATTGAGCAAGAGCCCCAAGATCAATGCTTAAAGTGTTTGCCTCACGAGGCCCAAACACTACAATTTCAGTTTTTTTGTCATTTAAGAACAACAAATTTAAAGACATCCAATTTTTTATTTCATCAACACAGTCTCTGAGCGCTTTGGCACTGTAGGAGTTTTCCTGCTTAAGTGGCATATAAATTTGTGTATCATCCGCATAAAAATGAAATGAAATGCCATGCTTGTGAAAAATTGGCCCAAGAGGGAAAAGATACAGAGAGAAAAAGAAGTGGCCCGAGAATGGAGCCTTGGGGTACTCCACGAGTGAGAGGGGCAGCAGCAGAGGATTCAGTGGACACAATGTGGACATTCCCATGTCAGCAGCATCAAGACCAGTTTTTTAAGAAGAGGCTGCACTACAACAAGCTTAAAACTCCTGGGTACTGCCCCTTTTAATAGGCTACAGTTGACTATATTGAGCACATGCTGAGAAACAATAGGAAAAACTTCTTTAAACAATAGAGATGGAATTGGATCATGGGGGGACCCAGAAGGCTTCAAGCTATCAACAATTTCACTCAAAGTTGACAAATTAACACATTCAAAGTGATCAAAAACATCAGAGGGCATGACGAGAGCAGGAGGATTATACAGAGGAGGACTAATAAGAGCTCTGGTGTTTTGAACTTTACAAACAAAGAAGTTAAGAAAACTGTCGCACATTTCAACAGTGGGCTCAACACAGACTGGCTGTGGAGCATTAAGGACACAGTTTACAGTTTTAAATAAAACACGAGGGTTGTTACAGTTGGACACAATGATATCTGAAAAATACTTTGTTTTAGCAGATTTCACTATCTTCTGATAAGACCGTCAACTGTCTCTAAGTAACTAAAATTACACTTCTAACTTGTCCCGTTTCCATTTGAGCTCAGCTTTCCGAGTTTCTCGTCTAGCTGCGCGCGTAAAGTCACTCAGCCAGGGCTCCTGGATAGGTTTGGAGTGCCTTATTTTCACGGGAGCTACCGTGTCCAAAACAGTTTGACAGTTCGAGTCAAAGCATAACGACAGAGAGTCCACATCTGCGTTAAAAGCATCGGATAGCGGAAGACCAGTCGCGACTTGATTAAAAGCAGCACCAAAAGCAGCAGCGGTGGAGGAGTTTATAATCCGACAGCGCTTGGCTGGAGCGCGCGACTTCTCTATGTGGCCCGATAACTCAATATCAAAAACAACAGGATTGTGATCAGAAAAAGATGCATCGAGGACATTTAGGTTAAAGAGAGTAAAACCATGCGTTAAAACCAAATCAAGAGTATGTCCGTGTTCTTGTGTTGGATCAGTCACACATTGTGTAAGATTAAATGAGTCAATGAGGTTTAAAAAATCCTTGGACAGCGGATTATTTGGACAACAAACGTGGACATCTAAATCGCCTAGGATCAAGACACGGTCATACTTAGGCATAAGTCCAGCTAAGAAGTCCGAAAAGTCTCCCATAAAGTGTTCGTTGTATTTGGGCGGCCTGTATATAACCGCGCACAACACGGGCTGGACAGAACCTAATTCAAAGAGGTTCATCTCAAAGCTGGAATAAGTGTCTGGCCATGAGACTTGTTTACATGTATATTCTGTTTTGTAAACAGTCGCAATTCCTCCCCCGCGGCCAGTTGTTCGAGGGGAATTAAAGTAGGAGCAGTCAGAAGGTAAAAGCTCACAGAGAGCACTGGACTCACCAACAGGTATCCAGGTTTCAGTGATGCATAGAAAATCCAACTTGTTTGACGTGAAGAAGTCCTTTAAAATGATCGTTTTGTTGGCTAGCGAGCCAGCATTCACAAGTGCTATCCTAGCACCACAAACTGTAGCTTTAGCCGTCCCGGGGGCTCGGAGAAGCGGCTGTAGGTTGTGGAAGTTTACTCCGCGCCCGGAGACGCGAACAGTGGGACGGCGGACTGGTTGAGAGGCACCGACCACCGGAATGACGCATGGTTTAATAGGGTCCAAGGAGCGTCAAGAAACAAGGCGGCGATATGACGGATCCAAATAATCCAGAAAGTCCGTCGGAGACAGCGCGAAGTGGGCCTTTAGCTTAACCAACCTTCCGCTGCGTTTTCCTCGGCGCTTGCGTCCTCTGCGCAAAGGTGGAGCCGGTGGCACCCGGAGCAGGTAAGGGACATCCGCGAGGGGAGGAGGGCATGTCTTTTGCCCTTTAAAGTCATAATTCGCCAGATTTTGAAACGATGTCTGAAGATCAAGAGGGGTTTGGCGATCATAGACCTAATGTAGACGATGGCTAAATTTGCCAAATGCACCCATCAAAGTACCGTTTGAAGTACCTGGCCAAAAACATGTACATGTACTTAATTATTTATTTTTTAATAGAAGAAGAGTCAAGGTGTCGTCGTGGCAGCCGTTTATTTCTCTTTAGATTGAATGAAATAAGGAATTAATCTTTCCCTTTTAATATTGTTGTGGAATTTCTAATAGTAAAAACCTTAAAAATATATGAAATCAATAGAGAAGTTGTCTTGAATCCAAAAGTCAGATTTATTGAATCAGTTGTGCACAGTCGTCAAATGAAATGAAATGAAGTCTCCAAATGAACAAACACACAGTGAATTTATACCATCAGAATAATCGTATCAGTCTTAATCTAGTCCAAGCGACTTCAGTCTGCTGGACACATCGTCTTATACGCTAACAAACAAGAGATATGCCCGTGTGTGACAACAGATAGTATCATGAAGGTTAGGTCAAAGAGATAGATAATATTACATATGAATATACATAAGGATTTAGGAATTAGGTCAAACTGATAGATGGCGATATATATGAAAACAAGTAAAGATTTAGAAAAGAATGCCATAACAATATCAATAGACAAACATAAGGTTATAGGTGATATTTTTCCCAGTTGCAGCTGCTACGTAACTTTAACAAAATATATCTTGTTAAAACGTAACAATATTCATACATTCATAGTCTATAAATCAGAGAACACTGATTTGTTGTACATAAAGTTGGATATTGCAGTTTAATGGTTCTGTATTTGCTCCAGGTTTAATTTGATCTGTGACTAAACCAGTTTAACACCACTAGAGGGTGCTGTTTAGCTTCTATGCCACGTGCCATTTCATTTTATTATTGTGAGGGATTTTCTAACAGTGCAGCTCTACATCAAACTGATATTTTGATTTACTAATGTGAAAGTAAATATTGTGCAGACCAGCGTGGGCCTTATGAAGACACGCTGAGGAAGGACACACACACACACACACGCACACACACACACACACACACACACACACACACACAGAGATACACACACACACACACACGCAGACACACAGACACAGACACATACAGACACAGACACACAGACACACACACAGACACAGCCACACACACAGCCACACACACACACAGACACACACACACAGACACACACACACACACACACACACACAGACACGCACACAGACACAGCCACACACACACAGCCACACACACAGACACACACACACACAGACACATACAGAGACACACACAGACACACACACACACACAGCCACACACACACACACAGACACACACACACAGACACACACACACACACAGACACACACACACACAGACACACACACACACACACACAGGCACATATACGCTGGTTGTGTTGTGATAGCGCTCTGAAGGGGGCGTGACTTAGCGCGAGGAGCAAAGGGAAGGGAGAGTCAAGAGTGTCAAAAATGAAACTTATAAAACTTGTTAATACGTTGTTTTGGACAAATATAGGATTTTCAAAACGATAAAAGGAAATATGATGATCTAAATATGTTATGTGTTCGCAGTTAACACCCTATAGAAGTAAAATAGTCCCTTTTTTGTGTTTTCTTCCTCTTGCTAGTTTTATTTAGTGTATATTTTGCCACAGTTAAATAAATGTATCAGCATCTTATTCATATTACTATTAACACTGACATTAAGGTAGATTTCTGGGTTCTGGGTTCTGGTTTCGTCCCAGCAGCAGTCACTTCCAGGCTGTGGTGGAGGGGCAGGAGGGAGAGAGGGAAGCGGCTGGGGAGAGGGAAGTGCGTGGTCAGCTGGAGCAGACATTGGAGAATCAAAGAGAACCACTGCTGACAACGCACTGTCCCCCAAAGACCAAAAACAACAAGCGTCAACAGCATCAGATATGACAAACAAGGAGGTGCACCACAAGTCCAAACACAGAGCCTAGGGCCGCATCAGGTTTCAGTTAAAGGGCCATTTTACGCTATTTTCAGATCTGTTCTAATGTTGTTTCCTCATCAAAAACAGACCTGGAGTTGTGTTTTGGTTCATTCACATGTTTAACGCACAAAAAGCTGCATATTTAAGCTGAGTTCTTCTCTCAAACAGAAAACACTCTGTTCCACCTCGTGATGTCATGAAGTAATACAGGAAGGAAGTGCGTCACTGTGTTTTAAACTTCATGCACCTTCACTAGAATCATTTGGATAATTTAGGCCTTAGAATTTCAAATCTCAACTAAACAAAATGTTAAATGTTAGCCGCTAACAAGAAAATAACCACTTCATGTTTTGTTTTTGACTTGGCTTCTGTCCTGCCCTGTTTGTATTTGTATTAGACTGTTTTTTTTATTTTAAGTGTGACCATCAACCTGTCCAGGGACAACAGATGGAAATTAGCCTGTGGCTAAAATCTGGCATATTTACATATGTATCTTATGTTCATCAATATGCACTGTCCCTTTTCTAAATAAATAAATAAATAAATAAATGACATCACAAAGTGCAACAGAGCATGTTTTTGATGAGGTAACAGTATTATAACATGACTTAAAGCTCACAAGAGTCCATTTTGTGTAATATTTGACCTTTAATGCTATAATCAGTTGCAAAAATCTTAATTCACGACACTATAGAGTGTGTTTTAGAATGATTTTTAAAAAACTGAGGACTGTTGCCATAGCGATTACCAATTTTAAACTAAAATATTATATCTTTTTAGTGTGAAAAGGTGCTCACAATCCTATGAATAGTTTACAATTGAACCGGAGACAGTCCAGAGCTTCATGGTGGAGTCAGATTGCACATTTATTGGCCTGTTTTATGGTTAATATCTCTGTAATTATTGGGCCTGTCCACATGAAACAAAAACAGGTCCAAAGTCCAATATCGTATGTGTCAGCGCAACCGAACAAAGACGTTTGTGGAGCCAATCTCAAACTAATAATGACGAGACTACAACCTGTCTGGATAATTATGTTTGTGCCACCATTTGAAAAAAAGAAACATCATTGATTGAGAGATCAGACCCACATGTTGCTGGTGCGACTCCAGCTCCCTCAGATGAATGCTGTTGTTGTGTCCTCAGGCAAGTCTCCTAACGCTCCATCGCCCCAGGGTCTTGAAGGTGGAAAAGCGCTATATAAAAGTGTGACCATTTACCATGAGAACAGTGCACATTCTGCAAAGTCTGAAATGATAAGTCTTATCTCCCCCTACTGGTCATTGTTATAACTACAATATACATGAGCAGTCAAAAGTTTGGACATGCTCACTTGTTCAATGTTTTTTTTTTCTTTTTTTTTTACTTTTTTTTTTTTTTAACTTTTTTTTTTTTTTAAACTAAACTTTTTTTTTTTAAACTTAAACTTTTTTTTTGGACTTTTTTTTAAAAAACTTTTAATTTTTTTTTTTTTTACTTTTAAAACTTTTTTTAAACTTAAACGTAGATATGAAGCAAGATATATGGAATTATGTAGCAACGAAAACAAAATTCATATTAATTCAACTTCATGTATTTAATTTCCTCTATTTGTATATATAAAATGTAGTAAAATAGTAAAAAAAAAAAAAAAAAAACCTTGAATGAGAGGCTGTGTCCAAACTTGTGACTGGCTGTGTATTTAAACAAAATCTTGTGTAAAAAAAAATCATAAAACTGTCTTATATTTCCTACCTTCTTCCCCATCACAGTGTTTTAAACAGTTAAATAGCTCCTGCCTCTTGAATCAAAGTGAACAGAAAGACCAAGCAGAGAATCAGACCCACGGGGGCTGCTCCTCGCCCAGGGACACATCAGCTGTAATTACCGTAACGTGTAACCAAACGTGCAACCACTTTTAAACAAACCTCTGTGGTGTCCCCCTAGAGGACAATTTACTGTAGTGCATGTAACCCCATAATCCGGAGCTGGAGGGCAGATCAGACCAGAGCCGCGATCAGACCCGGGATTTGCTGCTTCCAGGTGGGAATGCCGCAGGGAGGGACACTGGGGGTAATTGTTTAATGGGTGGGAATGTTGTCCCAAATCCAGACTTGGAGCAGGGATCACTCTGGTCTTTAACCCCATCACAGAGCGGCTCCACTGGGACGAGCTGCATTGAAGTCTGGGTATAACCTCGGGCTAGAGCGGCATCGTCTGTGTGAAGGGGGAGGGTGAAGAGGTCCACTTTCTAAAAATATGGAACATTTCTCAGTTATTCATCCCCCCCCACACCGGAACAACAGCACGAGATTAAAACTGGACCAATAAAGTATCGAGCAGAATTTAATTGTAAATTAAACTGGCTTAACCACGGATTTTAAGAAGGATGGAACACTTAAACTTAAGCTAAATATTAGTCTGTATCTTTAAATATTACGCAAAATTGGGTCTTGTGAGATTTAAACCATGTTAGAATCAAAAACCTGCACTTCCTGTATTACCATGTGACATCACAAGGTGGAACAGAGCGTTTTCTCTTTGAAAGAAGAACTCAGCCTAAATCTGCAGAGTTTGTGTGTTAAACGAACAGACACACACACACGTTCACACACACACACACACACACACACACATACACACATAAACACACAGACACACACACGTTCACAAACACACACACACATACAGACACACACACACACACACACATACAGACACACACACACACACACACACACACACACACACACACACACACACACACACACACACACACACACACACACACACACACACACACACACACACACACACACACACATACACACACAAAGTTCTTTTTTATCTGTTGGTTTAAGTCACATTAACTTTACTTTTTCATTCTGGATGAATGAAATGATCACATTTTTAAATGGCACTTTTCCACCTTCAAAGCTCTTTACATGAAGGAATCACAGTGAAATCACATGGAACAGAACATTTTGAGCTTTGCAGATGCAGACGGACTAATAATGCAGAATTACTCAAACACGTGTGAAACAAAACTCAACTCGAGGTATGTTTTTGAGGAGATAACATCATTATAACACGGCTTAAAGCTCACAAGAGTCTGTTTTGTAATGTAGGACCTTTAAACTTCTTACATTTACTCTGAGGTGTTTTGATGGCTATAGTACCACCTTGTATCCATGGAGAAGTTTAACACCGCACTGATTCAGACAAAGCACAAACATCTCCATAGCGACAGGCAGGTTGTGGACCCCTCACTACAAAAGTCACTTTTCACTGGGTTTGTTAAAGGGGGTCGTCTGCATGTATGTGTGACCTAAGTACAAATGTATTTTTGGATTTGGATTTTGATTAGTTCAAACTGGGGCAGCGGGCAGCGGCTCTCTCTAACTGGGTCAAATGTGTGTTTTTATAGACAGTTGTCGGGACATTAGATAAAAAAGCTGGAAATTGGGACAGTCTTGTTGATACTGAAATGCAGCTCTTATATGACCAAGCAAGCAGGGTTTAGCAATGTGTACTCTCTGCTTATGTGCTCCCTATACTTTATAAAATAAAATAAAATAAAATAAAATAAATAAATAAAATAAATAAAATAAAATAAAAAAAATAGAATAAAAATAAAATAAAATAAAATAAAATAAAATAAAATTAAATTAAATTAAATTAAATTAAATTAAATTAAATTAAATTAAATTAAATTAAATTAAATTAAATTAAATTAAATTAAATTAAATTAAATTAATAATGAAACAAAAAATAAATACACTGTAAATTAAAAATAATAATAATAATACATAATACATAATACAATATAGTGCTTTTCATGACACTCAAAGATGTTTCACACAGTTCAAGACAAAACACAAATGAAAGAAGTTGCGGTTATTTGAAGGTGTTTTTGAACAGGTGAGTTTCCGGGGCTTTTTTGAAGATGGTGAGTGTGGATGAGTCTCTGATGTGTTTGTGCAGGGAGCTCCAGAGGGTGAGGGCAGCAGCGGAGACGGTCCTGTCCCCCCAGGTCTTGTGTTTAGCCGCCCTGATGGGGGGAGACAGGAGGTTGGCATCAGCTGAGTGGAGAGCATGGGTGGGTGTATGGTGGTGGAGGAGGTCAGAGAGGTGGGTGGAGGCCAGGTTATGGACTTGTGCACAGTAGTGAGGGTGCGGATGAGGAGTAGGTGCGAGTGAGGAGGAGGTGTGGGTAAGAAGGAAGCTTTATGTCGACAATATGAAATGAGCTCCTGTCTTGATCAGCTCTGATTTATTTCTCCTAACTTTTGTGTTACCAATTTTTTTTCACACATTTTGTAAATCTTTATATTACCACCAGACAGTTGCTCCAAATACTTGTTTGTAGTTGTTGTACTTGAGTAAACCACAACTTTTACTTCAGTCATGTTATTAGTAACTGTCTTTAGTCTAACGTTTTGGCGCTACCCAAGTCTGGATACTGACCAAAGCCGACCAGGAAACCCCACGAGGGCAGCTCTAAACCAGGACAGGAAACCAGGACTAAACCAGGACTGAACCAGGACTAAACCAGGACTGAACCAGGACTGAACCAGGACTGAACCAGGACTAAACCAGGACTGAACCAGGACTAAACCAGGACTAAACCAGGACTAAACCAGGACTGAACCAGGACTAAACCAGGACTGAACCAGGACTAAACCATGACTAAACCTGGACTAAACCAGGATTAAACTGGACTAAACCAGGATTAAATCCGGACTAAACCTGGACTAAACCTGGACTAAACTAGGATTAAACCCAGACTAAGACTACACCGGACTAAACCTGGATTAAACCTGGACTAAACCTGGACTAAACTAGGATTAAAACCCAGACTAAACCAGGACTAAACCAGGACTAAACCAGGACTAACACCGGACTAAACCGACTAAACTAAACCTGGACTAACTGGACTAAACCTGGACTAAACCAGGACTGAACCAGATTGAACCAGGACTAAACCTGGACTAAACCTGGACTAAGGCACTAGATCCTACCTAATGCAGACCAGGAACACCCCACTGTTCCCACACCAACCTTACAGAATGTGTGTCATGTCTTTAGAAGCAGAAAAACATTTATAAGTGTAGTTGTAATGAGTAGATTTGTCCACCAGAGGGAGACAAACTCCACGGAGCGGCTCTAGGGAACTGTCCTTTCAGCACCACAGCGACAACAGCACCGTGAACCACAAATGTACATTTCTGTTTAGATTTAGGCTGATGTATTTACGATTTATGTAGTCTACACAGTTATACACGAATGAATACAGTTACAAACTTAAGAAAATGCACATAAGCAGTTGGTGGATGAGCTTTTATGGCGCAAATAACATCAAAACAGACCAAGAAAAAGGGGGGAAAGTGCGTTTACTCGGAGGGCTGCTGCAACAATTGGATCCCGCGATATTAGCTCCGGGGACATAAATCTCATGCAGCGTGCACAAAAGCTTTTAAGGCACAGCGCAGCAGCGGCGGAGAGAGGCGCGGAGAGACGAGAGGAGAGAGGCAGCAGGCAGCGGGGAGTGCGTGAATCCAGTATCCCACCCCCTTCTTCCCGCCGCCCCTTCCACAAACGCGCACACAAAAAACGGAATTAAAACATCTTCTTCAATCGCTGCGGCAGACCGTGGGGCCTTCGGAGGCTGCAGACACAGAGCAGAAGAGGAGAAGCGAGCGGGAGACGCGATTTGGAGCTGAATCGCCAACGAACGACCCAACGAACGAACGAGCGAGCGAACGAACGGACGCGAGCGTGACACAGGCGCTTGATTGTGTAATTTTTTTTTTTTTTTTTTTTCCCCAGAAGAAGAGCAGCAAAGAAGGAACCAGTGGAGGAGGGGGAGATTGCAACATTCAACATCGTTATTTTTCTTCGCTGTTTCATGGCGCAAGGGCTACAAGGAGAGCAGGAGCGTGTTATTCTTCTATCTACCACTACTACTACTATTACTACTATCCCTACTGCTGCTGCTGCTACTGCTACTGCTACTGCTCCTGCTCCTGCTCCTGCTGCTGCTGCTATCCTCCTGGCGTCCTCCTCCTCCACGGCACTGATTTACCCCCGGTTCTCCAGCAGCGGGAGGAAACCAAGCGCCAGCCGCCTCTGTGTCGAGTGATGCCCGCTCTGCCTCTGTCCCGCTCCGCACAAGAACAAGAAGAAGACCCCCCATTTTCGGCGGAAAGCTTCCCAGAGCTTTAGGGATACATATGGAAACTGGCGACCAGAATTTTAGGAAAAGGAATCTCCAAGCGGTTTATTTTTTGGTTTGCTTTCTATCTAGGCTACTCATAAGAAGCTCTGCGGATTAATTAATGAATGAATTGAGTCGTTGAGGCTTGATTTTTTCCCTCATTTCATTGTCTAGCTGCGTGCGTGCGTAAATATACAGATACATACATATACACAGATAGATAGATACATAACCAGGGCTGATCATTGCGCGTCGTTGTGTCGGTTTTGATTTGGCTGCTCGCTCTTGTGTTCGCTCTAATATGAAAGATTCCCTCTCTGCTGTCTCTTTCCTCGCGTTCTTCCGTTTGATTCACGCCAGGACGCTGTAGTGTTGGACAGGGCAACGTTAGCGCTAAACCCTGTAGTTGTTTCAGGGGAAGTGATTTAGGAGACATAGAAGAGTCTGCGCGCCCGCCTCATGCCCGCCTGAACACAGGAACAGGTAGTTTTAGGCCTGCCTCAGTTCGCTTCATCTCAGTGCCATTTCTAGTCACTGCCAGTCCGCGCGTAAAGACATCCCTGCGCCCCGGCTCAGCTGCAGGCCGGAGCCGTGTCCTCTGCGCACGTCTGATTATTGTGCTCCACATCCAAACGCCAAAAAGAGAGGAGACACGACACTCTGTCTTCCTCTCACCTCCCCAAAAACCCCGCGTCCGTTTTTCTCTGTTGAAGTCCTCACCCAAACGCAACCATAAGGTTCCTACCGCATCCTCCTCCTCCTTCCCTCTCCTTCCGCTCGAGTATATCCCGCTTTTTCGGTTTGGTCTGGTCCCGTAAATTTTCAAATATTTACTTCTTGTACATTAAGAGGAAAGGGGGTCCCCCTTTCATGGAATGCGGAAACATGGGTCTCTTCGACCGCGGAGTCCAGATGCTGCTGACCACGGTGGGAGCCTTCGCGGCCTTCAGTCTCATGACCATCGCGGTCGGCACGGACTACTGGCTGGCTGTACTCCCGCGGCGTCTGCAAAACCAAGTCCATGAGCGAGAACGAGACCAGCAAGAAGAACGAGGAGGTGATGACCCATTCAGGGCTGTGGAGGACCTGCTGCTTGGAAGGTGAGGTGCTGACAGCGCGCGCACACGTGGGGTTTACGGGCCTTTGGGGACACGTGGGCGCACAGACACATGTTTAAGGACTGAAAACATGAACTTCTCTGTGGGTGCATGAGTTTGGACGGTCAGGAACATGACATTGGAGTTTTAGTAACGATTTTCTGGTAACTGTTGCGTTATTGGACACAGCAGACAGTGCTAAAGTGCAGCAATACCCCTGATATCAGGTCTTTGTGTTAAAGCAGAAGTCCTGGATAAACTAGCCCCATACGGTTTTGGATTTGGCCTGAGAGGTGGACTTGGGATTTGTAAGGCTTTCGTCTTTCATCCTCAGAGCACAGCACTTCACAGTAGGCCTACCGTGTCCATCCATATGCTTACTCTTGATCTCTGGCCTCTTAATGTCCCTCCAGTCCACCCATTTGGTCACCCCTGTGTTACTGTCCGGAGGCGCTCTTCTTCCTCTTCGAAACTTCTCAGCAAAAGCAAACACCATGTTGGGACTGGTTTTGGTCACGAGCCCATTCTTATTTAAGTTGCCTTTCTTACACCATCTTCAAATACACTGTTTCCCAGCACTTTTTCCTGCATAAATAGTCGTTTTTGCGTGAGCTCTCCCTGCAGGTGAAGTGTTGTGAGTGCAGTTTGGGTCGGACACACAGACATATGGAATAGTTTTGAGATATAACTGAACTGATCGGCGGGATCTTTTAGTCGAACAAGTCGTCAGATACAACCCTATAAGTCATTGCGTTTATCTAACAAAACGTGTCCTCATCGCTGCAGATAATGGACACAGTTTTGTAGAAGGAATGGCGAGTAAGTTTCATAAACGAACAAAAATATAATACACTAGTCTTACAATTTTGCCTTTTAGGATTCATCAGGGAGTTTAAAACGCCCATGTTACACTATTTTCCAGATCTATGTTATAATGTTGCTTCCTGTGTGTGTGTGTGTGTGTGTGTGTGTGTGCTAAATAATGGTAAAGTAATATAAAAGTGTGTGTGGGATTTTAATAGTAAGAGTTTTGGAAGTGAGTGGGATATTAGGAGGCTGCTTTTCTCTGGGACGTTCTGTAGTACCTTATTTTCCACAGTATAAGTCGCACCGGAGAATAAGTCAGCCAGAAAATGCACAATAATGAAGAAAAAAACACACATAAGTCGCATTTCATAGAAGTCGCTGGAAAATGTGGTAATATAGGCTTAAGTGTAAGGAAAAGAACATTTTGGCAGCATTTCTGGACCTCGTTTATGTGAGTCTCGCATGGGTTCTAGCAACAGTGGCTCAGTTGGTAGAGCGTTTGTCCACTGATCTGAAGGTTGTTGGTTCAAATAAGATGAGATAAGATAAGATAGGATATGCCTTTATTAGTTCCACAGTGGGGAAATTCCAGTATTGCACCGTACAGTTAAAGACAGAAGGAAAATGGTACATGCAATAAAACAAGATAATAGCTTAAAGCTTACAAAAAAAAAAAAAAAAAAAAAAGTAAAATATAATAAAAAAAAATAAATAAAATATAATAATAATAATAATAATAATAATAATAATAATAATAATAATAATAATAATAATAATAATAATAATAATATAAAATAAAATAAATATAATAATGGATTGTCAGAATATTGTCATACATGACCCGAAAGTTGGCAATTAGAATCCTGCTCTCGACATAAACAGCATTGGTTGAGCGGTTAGATCCTCTAGAACCCACAGGTTGGCGGTGTGATTCCAGCTTCCACCAGATGAATACTGCCGTTGCGTCCTTGGGCAAGACACTTAACCCATCTCGTGCGGGCATGTGTGAGTGTTGTTTAATATTTGTGTGAATGGGTGAGTGATTCGTTCATGTAAAGTCTGTCTTGAAGGGGGGGAAGCGCTATATAAAATCTGACCTTTTACCAGTACAGACACAAAACTTTGGCGGACAGTTATTTCAAGAATATTCAGGTATCTGTACTTTACTTAAGTTCATTTCTCAGTGATACTTTTTACTTTTGCTTCACTACATTTTTGAACAGGACTGAAAAGTAAAAAAGTACTTTTCTTATGATTTCAGGGGTTATTTTGACCATATTCGTGGTAACATCCTGACTGTTTGAGTTCACGCACGTTTGAGTTCACGCATCGACTTTAAGCACACAAAATACATGAGAAAAATGACTAAATGGATTGGTATTGTTACTTTTGACCAAAATATGCATCAGTTTGAATCAATATCACTACATTTACACTTCAATTAATGAGGAACAAGCAGATTTTTTCATGTGATACTTTTACTTTTGCCTGAGTAACCTTTTCCTTCTGTATCTGTACTTTTACTTAAGTAACAAAATGGAGCCCTTCATCCGCCTCTGTTCATTTCACACGCTATAATACCATGCGTCCAACATGGCAGACGTCGTGCTACTTAACCCGTGCGTGGCCTCTGACATATTGATCTGCAGTGGGTCTGTGTGTTTGGTTTAAGTGCAGACTTTGGCTGTTGTCGCGGGAGGAGGGGGGTTAATGGATTGAATGTAAGGACGTATTAAAGGGGATGTGTGAGGGAGTGGCGGGTCACTTTCACAATGGCTCCGTCCGATCCATAGGGCGTCAGGGGTCAGCGCGCCGGGGCCGGACCGACGCAAGACACCCACTTACATCTGCTCGAGGAACTTTATGAACAAACAGTACTTTTACCACATTTTACTTCAAGGCGTTCTACCTCATTTTTACCGTCTAAAAAAATGAAAAAAAACACAACTAGTTATTATAAAGTGGTTTGCAGTGGTCCAAAGTTATGTTTCACTTGCGTTATGCATTCAGAGCATCCTCATTATTCACCATGATGAGTTTATAAGCACTTTTAGTCATTCTCAGAGACCAGAGCGGCGCAAACTAGCATGCTAACTTACACTTCCCAATGAAATGCTTTATAATGGTATACAGCTGACTTATTTTAACCTCAATATGCATATACAATATATCTGTACTGGGATAAGACACGTTTAGCTCAAACACATGGGAAAAATCTGGTACAGGGCTTTTAATGTTTTAATGTTTAATTTTGTGCCCATATCTTCTGAGAGTCATACATTTCTCATATTGTAAGCACCATTTTGTGGAACTACTTCAATTTTGGGATTTATATGCTTTGTCAGATTACATGTAATATGAATTATACACCTGAATTTTTGTAAGTTTGAGTCAGTCTGTATGTTATACGATTGTTGTTGCAGTGAAATTGTTGAAAATTTGGTTTTCTTGCACTTTATCTTGAGATATGATGCACTGTGTGTGTGTGTGATGTGCTTTCAAATTTGAACATGATATTATTGGAAAGACCTGGATCTGTTATTTAAATTATATATACTCTAGATCAGATTATATATACTCTAGATCCATGGCCCGGGGGCCAAATGCAGCCCTCTGACCAATTTTTATTGGCCCTCAAGCCTCCTGCTGAACTGGCCCAATTGATCATAATCAGTACTTTTTACAGCAAATTTGCGTAATTCTACCAATATAACCTGAATAACATCACATTTCATTGTCATACAGACCTAATATTAATTCTTTCAAGCTTTATTTAAAGTATGCAGTTAAAACTATGTTAAATGCACCTTCTGAGTTATCCACTGTATTGACCACTGTGGCCCTCTGTGTCGAATATTTTTCAAGATATGGCCCTCGGTGAAAAAAGTTTGGGCAGCCCTGCTCTAGATCAACCGCAGACTGTATAAAGAAGTGGACTAAGGGAGTGTGACGTCACCCACAGCGTTCGGCTCCAGTCAAATGAAGCTCATTGAGGCTAAAGCAGCTATAGGGGCGAATTTGGAGAGGAGGTCCATATTTGGAACTCCGACCCCGAGTATCATAGCAACCAAAGAGCCAATCCGGAGCGAGTCTGATTCAGCATGCACTGGACTCTTAGCAACACTGTCAATCAAACCTGTTGCTAACGCTAGCGGGAGTGACCACCAAATGACTGGTCTGTTATTAATGTTCATATCTTGAATCACAGACAAAATAGCGGAATAAAAACACCAGGATCATGTAGAGTGGGTTAATATGAACATTTTAAGACCAAGACCTTCCTGGCAGCAGCAGTTACAGAGAAATGGGTGACAGTTTTTCAATAGAAAGTGAATTGGAGCCAGAGTCGATGGAGCCGGAAGTGCATCCATGCTCACTTCCTATCTGGAACGCAGCAGCTAGCAGGTTAGCTATGTCTGTTTATATATATACAGTCTATGAGATCAATTCAAAACTATTAGTATTACTCAAATGTTTTGTCAGAAATGCGTGCAGTCCCTATATTATTTTATCAGTTCATATTTCAACCCTCAAGCTTAAACGAATCCTCCTGAATAAAACTCAGATTTACACACACAAATCTCATATCTAACCACGCAAATCTCAAACCCAACCCAAAGCATATATAAACCCTCACGCCACACTTCCGGCCGTCCACTGTAAACCCACATCATATCATATACTTCTACATGTATTTTTATAGTGCACAGCTCCTGCAGAGGGTGAAACCAGCTCCACAAAAAAAGTGTTGCATAAACGCCTCCCACTCCACTCCACAGACCCGGTCCAACATTTTGAGCCATGAAATAATGAAATAATATTAATATCTTCAGTGACTGCAGTAAAGAACGCCCCGGCTCCATATATCAGCCTGATCTATCGGCGAAACGATTTACAGGTCAACCCCTAATTAAGCTCAGTGCAGGGGCGCGATCCCTTTAAGACCACCCCTCTCTCTGTTTATTTCATTATCCGCACTTATAACATGTGACCTGCGTTTTAAGCGTATACTTTTTGTCATTATGTACCATTTAGAAGGTGTTTGACCGCGGATAAAGTCACGGGAGGTGGGGGGAGGAGGGTTGACAGCCGTGATGGGGGCAGATTTAACCGCGGGTCCGACACTCGACCTTTGGTGTCACCTGATGTGCGCACAAGCCGAGTACTTCCTGGGTTGTCAGATGGAGCCGTTAACCTGCAGTGGCTCTTTAGCGACAGTACATAGAGGAAGGGGGTATATCAGGAAGTAGATCGTAGCCCAGTGGTCATTTTGGAGGTGGGAGTTTGAATATTTGAACTGGCGGTTTTCAGATACTTGGATGTAATGACGTCACGATACCAGATGGGGGCAGGAGACAGATTTTTTCCTATTGATTTATGTCGTGTTTTGCCATGAAATATCCAAAAGGTAAATGGACAAATGTCAGTCGTTTCTCTCAGTGACTAGAGCAGTGGTGGAAAAAGTATGCATGTTTGAGTAAAAGTATACTAGAGCAAAAAGAATACTCAAATAAAAGTATTGCCTGAGAAAAATCGACTAAAATACCTGTTTAAAAATGTGTGGCTCAGTTGGTTGCGTGTTTGTCCACTGATCCGAAGGTTGGCGGTTCAAATCCCACTCTCGACATAAATGTCATTGGTTGAGCGGTCAGATCCACTGATCCACAGGTTGGCGGTGCGATTCCAGCTCCCACAGATGAATGCTGTTTGTTGTGTCCTTGGGCAAGACACTTTACCCACCTCGCCCTCAATGTCTGGGTGAATGGGTGAAGGTGGAAAAGTGCTATATAAAAGTGTGACCAAGTATTTCACACAGATTTCGAGGTCTAATACAACTTCAAATGTGGTGATTTTGATCAAAATCAAGCTGAATTTTGTTAAACAGAAACAATTAAATCAATAGTTTTTTCTATGTGTTGTATTTTGTATATTTTTGAAATATGAACGTGTTAAAATTTTAGGCAGGTCTCAAACATTAACAAAAAAACTAACTAAAAAAAGAAAAAAAAACAAAACCTTTTACCTTTAACCTTTTAGTGGAGTAAAAAGTCCAGATACTGCTTTCTAATGTAGTGAAGTAAAAGTAAAAAGTACGCACTGTAAAATCTACTTAAGTAAAGTACAAATATCTAAAATGTTTACTTACATGCAACACTTTTACTACTTTTACTTTTTTACGTTCCATCATTGTTCTAAACTCACTGTAAAGGTGATATTTCTGCACTCGGTCTGTTTCGTTCTGTCTTCATTAGGAGTTTGTTTTATCACATTTAGAATAGATTGTCAGAATATTTTATACATGATCCGAAGGTTGGCAGTTCAAATCCCGCTCTCGACAGAAACATCACCGGTTGAGCGGTCAGATCCACTGATCCATAGGTTGGCGGTTCGATTCCAGCTCCCTCAGATGAATACTGCTGTTGTGTCATTGAGCAAGACACTTAACTCCCCTCCCCCACATTACGGATGGATGTAAGGCTGCAACAAACTAAACATGATTTTACTTGTCAACTTATTAGCAGTTTTTTTTTGTTTGTTTTGTCAGGTAGTCTACCTGTATATCTAGTGTGCAAGTCTCAACCAGAAAAGTTACATAGTGCACCTTTAACTACCGTAAATACACACACACACACGCACACACACACGCACACGCACACACACACACACACACACACACACACACAAAAACCCAACAAATATATATTTCTTTTAATGGATTTCTACCTCTACCACTTCTACTTCTACTACTAGGCCTAGTACTATTTCTGCTTGTATAGAATTTCACCCAGTGTCATGATCCCCGCCTGCTCCTTCCTCATGTGTGTGCCCTGCCCCTCCCTCACCTGTCTGAGCCTGGGACCTCCATCCAGGGACCTCCACATGTCCTTTGTTTTTGTCCGGGCCGATGTCACCTTTGCTCCGCTGGACACCGTATTCCGCCCAGGGACCTCATCATGCGTCCGCTCCTCTCGCTCCTCGCGCCTCGTCCCGCTCCTCCGTGCCCTGACTTCCTCGTCCCTCCTGTTTTTCCGCCTCCTCGTCCTGCTCCTCGTCATGCTATCCTGCGTCCCGTCCCCGCCTCCTCGTCCCGCTCCCTCGTCCCGCTCCTCGTCCCGCTCCTCGTCCCGCCCTCTCCTCGTCCCTGCTCCTCGTGTCCGCTCCTCGTCCCGCTCCTCGTCCCGCTCCTCGTCCCGCTCCTCGGTCCCGCTCCTCGTCCCGCTCCTCGTCCCGCTCCTCGTCCTCGTCCCGCTGTCCCCTCGTCCCGCTCCCGTCCTCGTCCGCTCCTCGTCCTGCTCCCTCGTCCCGCTCCTAATCCCTCTCCTCGTACCCGATCCTCGTCCCGCTCCTCCTGCTCCTCGCCTCTCCTCGTCCCGCTCCTCGTCCCGCTCCTCGTCCCGCTCCTCGTCCGCTCCTCGTCCCGCTCCTCGTCCTGATCCTCGTCCTGCTCCTTGCCCTGTACCTCGCCGTGAGTGGACCTCCTGTCTGTTCTGACAATAAACACCCTTAAACTTGCCCCGAGTCCCGCATCTTTTGGTCCGCCTCACACCCACATTATGACACCCAGTGACTACTACTACATCTACTACTAGGCCTACTACTATTTTTAATTGAAAGCTTATCTATAATTTTGCCCAATGACTACTATTACTACTACTACTACTCCTACTACTACCCCTAAACCTATTACAACTTTTACTTCAAAGCCTGTCTATAATTTTGCCCAGTGATTACTACTACTACCACTAGTACTACTACTACTACAACTGCCACTACTAGACCTACTACCATTTCTACTTCAAATGTCTATTACTATTATTATTACTACTACTACTACTACTACTACTACCACCCTAACACCATTACCACTAAACCTATTACAACTTTTACTTCAAAGCTTGTCTACAATTGACCAATGACCTCTACTACTACTACTACTACTACTACTACTACTACTACTACTACTACTACTACTACTACTACCATCTCTAGGCCTACTTACTTACTTACTACTCTTACTACTCCTAGTCCTACTACTACTTCTACTACTAAACCTATTAGAATTTTTACTTCTAAACTTATCTAGAATTTTGTGCAGTGACTACTACTGCTACTACTACTACTACTGCCACTACTACTAGGCCTACTACCATTTTCCACTTTAAACCTTGTCTAGAATGTTGTCCAGTGACTCCATGTCCAGTGTGATCTTCTGTACTTCAGGTGTTGGTACAAACATGAGGTGAACACATGAATAACTTTGCAGTACCTGTACGACCGTCCCATGCTCTGCTGATCTGAAATCAGTTGTTAAAAGTGCATTAGCTCCAGCCTCTGCAGGTCCCTGTGTTCTCTCTTATCAAAGCGGCGTCGTACTCGTTTAAATCTGTAATATTCAGATGTGAATGAGAGTTGACATGGTTTGGCTTTTTATTCTAATGATAAAAGGCGCGTTCTCAGCTTCGGGCTTCACCTTTGCTGTTCCTGCTATGTTCCTTCGTGCTTATACTTTTTAAGGACAGATGTAGACCTGAATAATAAAAACACCAATCAGGTACAACAAAAGGACACGGTGTACAAAGAGGAGGAACAGGTTTGGAGACGTTTAAAGGGACTATATCACGCAAAATTGACACTTGTGAGCTTTAAGTCAGGTTATAATGCTGTTTTTACCTTTAGTTCAGTAGAGATGGGTAATTCCAAGGCTGAAATTATTATTCTAGTGAAGGTGTGTGGAGTTTAAAACACAGTGGAGCACTTCCTGTATTACCTCATGACATCACAAGGTGGAACAGAGAAGAACTCAGCCTACATACGTATACGGGTTTGTGGGTTAAACATGTGTGAATGTGTGAATTTGTGATGAGGAAACAACATTATAACAGATCAGAAAATAGCATAAAATGGAACTTTAAAGGTGCACTATGTAACTTTTCTACGTCTGTCCATGAAGATGTTGACATTAAACACATCTTTTTTTTATTTATTTATTTTTTTTTCCTATTGCTGGATAGAATACACACTGAAAACCAGAGAGTTGGGTCACCTCTTCACAGATCTGACCTGTAACTCGACCTGGTGCCGTCACCTTCTTGTCTCCATGGAGATATTATAGCTTTAACTGTAACACTCTGTATAACGTTTAACCTATCTAGCTTGCGTTTATTCAAATACAAGTTAAAAATATGCATTCTTACTGAGGGCAAGGTTGCCTCTCCACAGATGTGATCTGTAACCTGGCCTCCACCTGCTTGTCTCCATGGAGATACGCTTACTGATTAAAACAACCATGTGGCTGGCTTTCTCAACAAAAACAGTTCTATAGTGAGTCTCGTGAGCTTATTAAGTAGAGCCGTTAAAGATCGACTGATGATGGGTATTTTCAAGACCGATACCGATATTT
>JAIEZT010000019.1:8294912-8297412 GCA_019594935.1 Periophthalmus modestus | reverse complement strand
TTTTTCTTGAGTGTAAAAACAAAATAAGAAACGACTTGGAACAATGTGTCTCATTTGAAGTGCTGCTGACAGGTGTAGACATATGCCTTTAACAAAGTCCATCTGGAATCTAAACTATGATGTGTTATACTCTTCTGTTACCACTAAGTGGCAGTATAATGACCTCATATGTGGACGCCAGGACCTTATAGAGAAAAAATTGTATTGTAGCCTAGACAACCCAAAATGTGTTGTCCACATATGAGGACGTCAGGTCATAGGGGGCTAGACCTGTGCTGTTTAACTCCTGGCACTATCGCCTTGGCCTTGCGCCCCCTAGAGGACACTGCATCAATTGAGCCTCATCTGAGCAGAATAACAACCTATGGGCCTTTGTCTGTTCTGGGTCAAGACAAATTTTGTTCAAATACATGCACAAATCAGGCACATGGTGTTTAATTCTTTGGCATGAATATTCCACAGTACTGCATTAAAAATATCAGATCTGCGGCGAGGCGACCCTGCTCACAGTAAGACTGCAGCACAGTGCAGCTTGTTATATTATCTTATTGTGTTGTTGTTTACCACTGTGTTATTTCTAGGTGACGTCTGCCACCCCCTCGTCTCCAAGTCGATATAGTCATTATGGTGACAGGCCTCTATGTAAATGTGGCTTTTGAACATATGGACTTTGACTTGGACAGAGGGGGAGCAGTCTGTGAAATGGGGAAAGTTAAAGGTCAAATTTGAGGCCGTTTCCGTCAAGTGTTCCCTGGAGAGGCATCATTTTCCCTGTCATCCAAAACGCACTAAAAACGTCTCGGGGTGAGGAGCAGAGAGCCCAAATCTGGAACCTTTACTATCAACTGATACGCCAGGATTATCTGCCACTATTTTTAGGACTGAAGTCGCTTTGTCATTTTGGAGATTAATGCTCGATGGAGTCTTAGTCCACCAAAATTTGTATTAGCGAACTACTCATGTAATTTAGATCATAAGGATTTCTATGGGTCAGCAGAAAGGAGAAGTAAGTGAGAGAGAGTCCTGAATATTTGGTATTTTTTGGTAAAAAGTCAGATTAAAATCATGATTCGCAAGTTTAATCCGTCTCTATATAAGTACATTGTTTCTAGTACTTTTTTCTGCACTTTTTTTTGCATGAGCTCCCCCTGCAAGTGTAGTTTTGTGAGTGCAGTTTTGTAAGTGCAGATACACTTACTTGAGAGCTTTGGCCACGCCCTCTTTTTAGTCAACCAATTGATCGACAGGACATGTCTTTAGTCCAACAAGAAGTCTTTAGTAAACTACATCTCTGTATATTTTTGGGCAATTTTGCTGCATGTGAGTTAGAATGAAATATGTTGAAATGAAATATGTTGAAATGAAATATGTGAAACACCGACTGATTTTCTCCCCATAGCTGTTGGGGGTATTGCGCAATTTTTATTTATTTACTTTTTTTACTAGCTTTTTCCCATCACCCTCACCAAAAACATGCCTGAAGAGGTTTTAGATGTCATCCATACATGTTTGAGTAATTTAGCAATCTCTCACGGGCCCTATTCAAACCCGCCTTATGTACAAGGCTCCACCCACAAGCCTACGTCACCCATGCTCCCACACAACAATTCTCCATAAATATACAAAAAAATGATACAAAACTGTACAATACAATTTGACGCACCTGATGTGCAGTAGTTTCATTAGCGGGATGCAGCTGATTGTGTCGTGATAGCGATCTGAAGGGGGAGTCACTTAGCATGGAGAGCAAAGAGAGGGGAGACTCAGAACATCAAAAACAGAAATGTTAACATGCTGTTTTTGAATCTATCATTTTCAAAACAATAAAATGTAACATGGAGATCTAAATATGTTATGTGTTAGCAGTTAATCCCCCATAGAAGTAAAATATCCTCTCTTTAATACCCATCGGTTGGTAGGAAATGAATGCTCTACTGTGGAACATTGGACAGACATCTCCATGGAGACAAGCAAATGGCAGGTCCTCTGCCTGAAAAGTTACACAGTGCAAATTTAAAGGCTAATGTGAGAGCTGGATTGATCAAAACATTGAGTGTTTTCCCATAAATCAAAAGGTCAGTGGTGTGATCCCTGTTTCCCAGTGCAGGCTGTCACTGTTAATGTTAAGGTACACTTTATTAAAATGAGGAGAAATGAATTTAGATTAATATAGCCATGGTTCTTATCATGGTGGGAGGAGAGAATGTCCGCTGTGAGGTGGGACTGATGTTGCCATCTTTGTGATCTTGTTGCTAGGCTTGGTCACACAGACTGTATATATAAATGGACTTCACTAACCTGTTAGTCACCGTGTTCCAAATAGGAAGTGATCATGGGCGCTCCCCCGGCTCCATTGATTCTGGCTCCAATTCACTTTACATTGAAAAACTCCCCTCACCGATCTCTCTGTAACTGCTGCTGTCAGACTCGTCATTTTGGTCTTAAAATGTTAGTATTAACCCGCTCTACATCATCCCAGTATTTCGCTGTTTTGTCTGTG
>JAIEZT010000019.1:8238340-8294812 GCA_019594935.1 Periophthalmus modestus | reverse complement strand
TTAAGAGTCAAATCATGGTTCTACCGTCTTTCCAGTGCAGATGTCACACATCTCGTTGCCTGGCGGCACAAAGCTGGCCCCCGTGCTAAGAATGTGATCTTCGCCGAATTAACGGGTGCGATTGGTGCGGACGACCCGACACACCGCCACGTCTTCTCAGGGGGACGAACTGGATGATAGTGTGTCGGAGAAAAACAGAGAGCTGGGCCAAAAGACAAAAGAACAGGTGAGACCCCCGGGGGACAGGTGAACTCAGGACGGTAGAGGCAGAATGGTGTGAGGAGAAGGTTATTATCGCATTAAGACTCTGGCCTCTGGTCATATAAGCTGTGTGTTTTAAATGTTATATAGAAGTGGACAAAGGTGAACCAAAAAAACAATAAGTGTTTTTGGGCAGGGACAGGGACCCACTTATAACAATAACTTACATTGATGTTGGCATAATAAAAATTATCAAGGTTTAAATTAAATGGGAAAAATGTTTATAAAGAATGGAGATAGAACAGGCCGATAAAGCACCTGGAGCAAGATAAGTTTATCATTCGAAATAAAAAAAGGAAAAAAAATTGTAAAAAGGGCAGCTAGTAAAACGGTATATATTATACTATTATATGCGTTACAGACAGTGGTGTACGAAGACGAAAGACCCAAGTTCAATAAGAAGGCTAATGGTTTTGCACAAGTAATTTTGGTGATTTAATTGTGTATTAATACATACAAATTAAAATAAGAAAGGGATTCTTCTTCTTGGTGGCAGCAGCAGGACAGGCTTTTTCCGAGGCCCAGTCTATCACATATGAGTCTTTTTTCAATTTTATTTACTTTTTTTGTTTGTTTGTTTTTATATGCAGTTTGTTTGTTTGTGTTATGTTTGCTTTTTGCCACGGTTTGGAGGTTTTTGCCGTAGGTTGGGAAAAGGTAGTGGGCGTTGGGACCTTTGTAAATTTTATGTTTAGATCGTTGTGTCTTGTTTTCATGTTACATAATATATAGACAATAACGATCCCATTATAATACTAATAGTTAAAAAAGTTTCATGTTGTATTTTAGTGTCCTTAAATAATTTACTCAATTAATAAAATAAATAAAGCAATTGGTGGTAAATACTATAAGGGATTGTGGTGTTGATGGTAAAAGTACGTTATAGAGATGGAAGGCTATGAAAAACAATGAGCTAGTGCCCCGTGATAACATTCTTCAAAACCCATAAACAAATCAATATCCTCAATTTCCAACGACCTAACCTAAACATGAGATATTACTAGGAACCAAGATAATTGCCCACAACTAATGTCACTAGCTGTTTATGAACAGTTTAGGCATGGTAAAAATGAATAAGTACTTGCAGTTTGGCGTGCGTCTTCAGTTGGACAGCAGGTGCTGCAAGGGGCAAACCCACTAAGACAAGTTAGTCACCGCAGCCAATGAAAACAAAAATGTGCGCACCAAAGTGGATCCGGTTCTCTATAATGAGCTCTAGACAGCTGCGCCGGGAAGATGTAACATGTTCTGGTTTAGCGCGGCGTAATTGAGGGTAACAAGTCCAACAGGGCAGAATGACTTAGAGGTCGAGTTGTTTTCATATGTCTCTAACAGATTCGTAAAAAGAAGAACTATTTAGTTCACATAGTTCAGAAAAATAAATGTTTTTTTTATTATCATTGGAATCTCAAACCCATAAACAGCAAACCAAGTTAATAGTATTTCATATTTTTCCAAGTTGAAAATAAAGCATATCAATCAATTCCAAAAGCAGTGGTCAACCAGATAGTTTGATAAATACTGTCCATTAACAAGACAAATTACATAAATAAAAAAGAAAAACTCAGCTAAACGTTGGTCTACCTTTTGTGATTAATAATTTCATTATAGGTGAAATAACGGGTACCTCACTTGTCTTGTTTAAAGAAAAAAAAAAACAGTAAATGTTTTTCGTGAACTTTTGGGGGTATTTGAATGTATTTTTACTAACATCCTACAAATAGTTGTGAGCGGGGGATATTTTTGGGCCATTTCGGATCAGGTGTTTCTTTCCCGTAAACTGGGAGACATCACCACATAGGTCAATTGTGCTATGTCGCAGTCAAACCGGACAACTAAACGCAACTGGTTTGCTGTGAATGTCATGAGGTGATAGGGCATTTGGGCGCTCCATTGTGGTAATTTTAACTCCACACACACCATCACTAGAAACATTAGGGGTGTGGTAGGGTGGGTCAGAGCGGGAATTGCACAAGTCTCTACTGAACAACAAGTAAAAGGAGCTGTTTAACTGGAAAATGGCACTGAGCATGACGTCAGCAAAAGGTTGGAGGGCAGATTTCAGAGCTTTGATTAAGGCCTTCTTTTATTCATGGCTAACATCTACAAACGAGTATGGACAGGGAGCAAGCTGACGCAAACTACAACGAGGGGTGGGTGGTATTTTTTGGAGGAGGTAACAGCACATAAACAGGGCGTAAAACCCTCCCAAACAAGAGTCGGGGCTGGGGTTTTGCGTATACATACGGACATTTAAAACAGTGCACATTCATGCAAAGCCTTTGGAAAACACACTTTGTGCAAACCAACTATAGTGCTCTATAAGTAGCTATAAGTGCTGCTAAGTAGCCATTTTGTGTTGCGTATCCACTTGTCAGAGCTTAATTGATAATTATATGAATGGTATTCTCATCTCAGTTGACACCTATAAACGAAAGTCACATCATCTCAAGGATCAATATTGGCTAAAAAACACATAATAAACGAAAGTCCCATAGATTTGTACAGTGCCTTTACCACCACGCCAGGAATAATTGCAACTCACATATATGAATAGGTCGATATATTGTTTCGCAGACTATCGATGGGTTAAATCGAGATCAAAACTTTACTGAAGGTTTACGTTACACGATCTACTTGGTTTCACACGGAAAGAATGTCATGGCGGTGCTGTGATATCATTATCCACTGTATAGAGGGGCATTTAACCATATGTGGCATTACATGAACGATAAATCAGACTGCCTTAAACATAATAATAACAGATTCATAGATCGTTCATACTGATGGAGGCTTCCCCTGATTCGTTCCTTATCTCCACAAGATTTGACCTGTACTTGACCTGGGTCTGGTGGTGTTACCTACGGCTCGTCTCCATGGAACTAGATATCTTGTCATACTTGTGAATATTCTATGAGAACCGTAACACCTCCAATTGCGGTGGAAGTTGACAGTGGAACGAAAGGAATTCAAAGGTTAACAGTGGAGCCTAACAAGTGAACCTTCATGTGTGGATGGTGAGGACGGGGAGGGACCGCCAAAGGGGGGGGCCTTGCGCGGCGGGGGGGAGCGGCTGAGCGCAGCCGTTGTCCGTGTTGAGTACATCAAGAAGTGAGAGTCGTTCACAAAGAGGCCATCGCCCGAGTCACTGCACTGTCAGAGGGGTTACGGGACACCTCTGCGATACAAAATAACCCATGGAAGGAAAAAACAGCACTCCGCGGCCTCGACCCACAAACCTGCACCAGAACAGACACCATACCAACATGAGGGAAAACGGTCCAAGATAGGGAAAATTGGCAACAAAAGTAATCTTTAAATTAGTTGAAACGGTCCTATATTTACACGCACGACTGTGGATACGGGTGCTTGTGGTATGTTTATAATAGTTACCGCCAGAAAAGGGAGGGGGAAAGGCAGGGGGAAGGGGGTAGCCCGACCCCGCTCTCCAAAACATACCTCAAGCTGTGTTTTGTGTCATTCACACATGTTGTGAGTGAAGCTCTTTCTTAGGCTGTTCTACATCTCCACAACTCAATTGGCTCTGTTCCACCCCTCCCTTGTGATGTCATGAAGTGTTATTTTTCAAGTTACAACAGGCGAACCTTTTTCCCGCCTTTAGCTTCAGGAGAGATTGGAAATTCCAGATCTGATTTATCCAAATGATTGTCTATGTGAAGTGTAAAGAATTGGATTAATAACACCGTGGAGGCAGTTTCCTTTATTAAATCATGACATCACAAGGTGGAACCGAGTGTTTTCTTGTTTGAGAAGAAGAACTCATGCCTAAAAATTGCAGGTTTTTTTTTAAACATGTAGGATGATGAACACAGGACTCTCAGATTTTTGATGAGGAATATCCTACCATTATAATCAGATCCCAAACAGCGCTAATAGCCGTTAAATTAAAGAGCCTTGACTGATATTTACTGTGAATGGTCTGTGCTGGATATTTTAATATTTTACTAATACTGTTGTATAATAGAAGCTAAAAAATAAATAAAAACATGTCTTAATAACGATAAACAAATGCACAAAAAAAGAATCGTATTGAGTTTGTATTTGCTGACGATTTTTTTTCTTTTTTTCAAATTAACATTCTATTCTTGAAAATGGCGCCATATTGTCCTGGTCCGCAGTCACATTTTTATATAGCACGTTTCCACCTTTCAGTCTTTCTTCGCCAAATTTCTTACGTCAAGGAGCGACTCACCACAGTTTCTTTACACAAGGTAGACGTCGACTCCCATACTTCTTCAACCAGTGCCAGACACTGGGTGGCGAGGCGGGTCAAGTGTCTTGCCTGAGGAGCAGTGGGCAAACCTCGACTAACCTGAGGGCACTGCGGAATCATTTTGCACTTTAAACTAAATGCATAAACCCTCGCGTCCCCGCCCAGAGTCTTGTGTACATAATTGCATTAAAAACAGTACGAGTCTGAGTGTGAAGACTGGAATAGCAGGTGCAAGCACCAGCCCGCAGAGCAACTGTGTGAGTGAATACCAGTAGTCTTGTGCGATATAGATCTTGTCCCTTGTAGGTTCGAGGAGAGTATCGTGGTACATATCCATCTTCACTCCACTGTCCACAGAAAGAGCGCGCAGGGGGGGGGGGGGGGGGGGGGTACAAGTGTGCACTTGCTTACAAACAAAGACACAGGGTTAAAAAAAAAGTACAATACGTATAATAGTGGTGGGGCGATATGTTTTAGCAATTATCTCAATTCCGGGACAATCTTTTAACAGTGCATGGGAATTGCCTTGTGTTTTTTTTGTTAATTTTTTTTTGCTACATCATTAAAGTTTCAATCTCTTTGCTCTTGTTCTCATGTTTCCCCTCATGCCAAATCGACCTGATTGGTGTTTTTTTTCATTCACACAACCCTGCACTATTTAGGCTGAGGTTTTCTCTCAACTGAAAATACTCTGCTACCGACTCCTGTTTTTAGCCACTCCATACACCTCACTAGATCATGTGATGATTTTAGAGTCTTACCATAACCAATCTCTCCTGAACTCAGAGTACATTTCTAAGCGATGTTACTTGAACCTACATTAATACCGCGTCGCGCGGCCCACAATCGGGTGTGAACCGAGCGATTGTGGCTTTGAAGATGTAGACACTAGCTAATAACTAAGTTCTGGGTTTCTGTCAGGTCAAGGAGAATTTCTTTTGAAGTGTCCAGGAAAACATGTTAGAAAGGTAAGTTTATGAGGTGAGATTTCACACCTTCTTCTGACTACAATCTCCTCCCTACTGCTCATAATTGCAGTGGATGCCCCGAACGTCCTCAGGATGTGTATGTGCTAATAATAAAAAATGACATAAAGAGAGAACCAATGAAAAAATCCCTCTAAACTGTTGGTGAATGCTAAACCCAACCCCCTCCATGTATGTCTTTGTTCAGAAGGTAATTGAGCATTTAAACATGGCTTACACACCATATAGTTACGCAAAGTGGACTCTTGTTGAGCTTTACACAGTGACACACAGTTGTCTCGTAGTTATGGCCTCTTTAGACTGTACATTAGGCCCTGGGTCAACTATCCAACTGGGGTTATTTCAGAACATAAGCATTGACACGAGGGCGTACATCTCATTTTTTGTCATCATCATAACATATAAACGAGTTAAGCAGTAACAGTATGGAAAACTTTTTGAGTGTTGACAGATATTAACTTAAAAATCATAAAAACTGAGTGAAAAATCTTCCCGGAGGAGAATCCACGAATATGTGGCTCAAATTAGATGTTCCTAATGTTGTGTAACTGGATGAATTTAATAATGAAGAAAATCATAGGTAAGTGACTAAAGGCGGGCTCCTGTCAAAGCTCAATCTTACACAGTCGCTAGAAAGAGAGAGAATACAATCTATGAAGATATTTATGACTCGCGTAATATACTCGCGTAATACTCTCAGTGTACCTGAGCACGTGAAAATACAGAGTGAAGATCATGAACAAGCCAGCACACAGAACTGGTTGAATGTCCGTTGTACAAAACAGAATCTCTATATTGGGCACTAGCTCACATGCCTGCGCTTTAATGAGTGTCAGACAATTCAAGATGGAGTCAATTGCCTATAGTAAATAAGTCTTTTTACTACATACGCATTTACTCCGTTATTGTACAATAATATTGGATCCGTTAATCATTTGTAAAAGTCTTCGATATGTTTTCAGTAATATTACCGAGGGTACCGTTTTTCAACAGGCCCCCCCACGCTGGGGAAAAGGACAAAACGACCAAAAGAACGACAACAAATAGGGAGGTGCGAACACAACCGTCGCGTATATACAAACAGATCGCACAAGGAGATGCGGGGTGCCATAGAAATCAAACAAAACCATTTGGAGCCATTTTGAATCTACCGGTGCACTCTGCCCACACTGTGCGCATTTTTTGCAAACAACATTTCATTCGTTATATTTTGTCATATTTTAAGTGCACATGTATAACTTTTATTTTAGTATTATTAAGTGGCATTTTATAATAGCTACAACAGGATTCTTGGCATTTTATTTGTTCTGTTCAACAGTATCGTGTTTTGTATTGACTTTTATCGTGAAGCACCTTTGCGTCAGCTGAACTGAAGTCATTTTAAATGTGCCATATAAATAAAACTTGAATATATCTTTGAAACCCATACATCGTTAAAACCACTTACATGTTGACGGAGGCGTTCTTGCCGGTGCGAGCCCAAAGCGTTGAAGAAGTTCCGGCTAGTTCGCCATCGGTCAGAGCCATCAAAAGTGGCGTCGAAGTCCGCGTCTCTGGAACCTCAGCAGAGTCTCCTTCAAGTTCCCCCCATCTCCGCCCTCATCAGGGGGGGCTGCAGTGCACGAGGTGAACAGAGTTCCCTAAGCCTTTAATGCCAGCCATCGTTATGTGGAATATTTTCAAAATGAACTCAGATTGTAGCAAAGTCAGCCCAAAAATATGTTAATTATTTGGTAGTCAAGTAGTCAGGGATTCACCAAAAATACAAATATCAACCAAATAAAGGTTGAAATATGAACTGAACAAGTAAAAGAAAAATTAATTATGTCAAACCGGACAAGTTTTACCCGCTTCTTCAGTCTCTGGTGCATATATCCCTTATGTTTATCTGAAGGGAGGGACTAACATACAACTGGAAGCAACTATTTAGCAACCTTTTTTGTAAAACAGTGTAGCCTCAACAGACATAGCCAACAAACAGAAACAAAGTGTGAGCTATGAGTCTCATTTAGGACATTTACATAATCATTCAGGGCCCCTAATGGGAGCTCTCACACCTATTAGCATACTGGCAACACTAATTTGTTTCCCTGTAAGGCCTCTCTATGATAAAGTACAATATATGATTTGAAGTAAATAAAGCACGATAAACGATAATATTGAAACCAACAGGATTATCTCCCCAAAATAAGTCTAAATCTACACTATTGTTAAAAATATGAGCTGGTAATAAATAATGACAGATCGCAACAGTTGTAGTTTGTTTTGTGTCTATAATGACTCATCTTGAAAAGTTCAACTGTAGGGGATCCTGAACTGATGTTCATCTTGTGGGTGCTGAAGCCCAGGAGCTGCGGGTCCAACACCAGGCTGGTGGCCAGGTCATCCGTCTCACACAGCTCCCTCACATACATTCTAGTGCAGCCAGTCCATCGCCTCCCACCATCAGCATGCTGCTGCAAGGAAAACAGGTACAAGAGAAGGCAACTACAAGAGGGGTCACAAGCAGGGTCGAGGGGCTCACTGGGCAAAATGCCAAAAACTATCATAAACTTTTATATTCCTTGCACATGATCAATCACGATTTTGGATACAATTTTATATAGGGCTTAGAGTAAATAAGTTACAGGGGTGTCCTTAAAGTCCTCTGTTACAAATTTAAATGTAATTACAAAGGCAAATGATAAGATGTATTAATTAGATTTGTTCTACTGTACTCAGTGGATTATTAAAGGTTTTTAATCACATGGGGTCAGCTTGTTTGCAAGTTCACCAGATCTTACAACCTCTTGAGTTCTTTCTATGGAGCTGGACTGTTTTAAAGATGTGTTGTGTTTCCAACAAAGATAATGGTGTCCATATAGAGGTGTATTAAATGAGGGGTCAAAACTTTGGAAACCACTGAGTCCAACAATAGAACAAGTCGGATTAAGATATCTTATCAATTGCCTTTGTAGCAAATGTTTTGCATTTTTTAAAAGAGTCTTTTATGGGCATCCAATAAATATAGACTTGTGGTTTGCTGACAGAGGATGGCTGTTGACCTCTCCATTAATAGAATACTAGTACCACATCACTGACAATTATAAAGTACTTCATCTCAATCTCCATTAAGATTTTATTATTAGCTCATACCCGAGTCTAATCCAGAAAATATAATATATTTAATATTAAAACTATATCGAATAATACTGAAACTACTTCCTGCCATTGACACTAATAACCCTAAAGCAGGTTGTTTAATTGACCCATAGTTTAAAAAAAAGTTGCATTTGAAATAAATAAGTATTAAATGGTCAAAGCGTTATATAGTTATTTAAGGTAGTTATTGAACCTGCCTACAAAAGCTAAACACTTTCTAACAGAGCAAAGGAAAGGTGCAGACAATAATATTGATCTGCAAAAACTATTGTTTGTTTGTTGATAATGTTTTGGCACAGTGAGGTGATGTATTAATTGTCTAACTCAACCTAAACCTTCTGCCCATCACCATTATTAAAATACAGGTACGAAAAGACCAAGATCCATGAGAAAGCCTGGGTTGAAAAATAGATGTGAACCAGGGACAAACCAGGACTGAATCACGTGCCACAATTAGTCCAAAACAAAATTAACCTCCAATAACTAGCATGCAACAATCACATGATGATTTGCTCATCACCAAAACAGGACTACAATGGAACTAAACCAGAACTGAAAAGGGGTCTAAACTTGGGCAGAAACGTGAATAAATCAGACTAAAAACTATCCAAAAAAAAAAACCAGGACTAATTAGGTCTAATCAAGACTAAACAATGTCCAAACCAGGACTTACATTAGGTCTAAATCAGGACCTAAACAATGTCCAAACCAGGACTAAAATAGGACTAAATCAGGGCTAAACAAGATCCAAAACCAGGACTAAATTAGGACTACATTAGGTCTAAATCAGGACTAAACAATGTCCAAACAGGGACTAAATTAGGTTTAAATCAAGACTAAACAAGGTCTACCATAGGTCTAAATCAGCACTAAAAAGATCCAAAGCAGGACTAAATTGGGTGTAACGTAGGTCTAACGTGGGTCTAAATCAGGACTAACCCATGTGTGAAATATAAGCCCAAACATTTACAGAAAAACTAGCGTATGTCTAAACGAGCCTAAAGCAGACTAAATCAGGTTTAAACTGGGTCTTTAAATCAGGACTAAACCAGATCTAAACAGCAGTGCACCAGGGTCTAAACCAGGGTAAATCTGATGTGATGGAGCTCGGTTTCGGCCATGTCTGCAGGCACTACTCATGCCACTACTCTGTCCTCCTCCATCAAGTGACTGCAGCGCCGAGTAAACATCGCACATTACAATTTTACGACAACAACGCACCCGCAAAATAAAACATACAGGCTTCAACTGCACTTCCACACAGGCTAAAATGGGATGATAAGGGCCGTGCATAGATATTTAGCCCGTGAGCTGTGATATAAAAGCACCGTGGGGGGAGTGCAGCCGGTTATCAGCTGAGAGGAAAACCCAACGCGAAGCTAGTAGGCCCGTTAGCATTCCGCGGCTAGCAAACGTTTCACGGCTACATGCGCAATTCCCGCAAATCCACACCGCTCTAAGACACAAACCGCGTGTGTAACCATCCCCCGACCTACCTGGGAGTATTTTGCAGTCAACAAAAGTATCGTCAAGGGACAGTACCACGCACGCCCACCCCGCTCGCTGTGGTTTTCTTTTCTTCGCCGTGTAGAGGGGTTAGCCTAGCCGCATACCCAGCTAGCCTTCCGCGCCGTGTTGCTGCAGGCAGCGGCCACCCCAGAAAATGGACGGGCTCCTCTCCCTCCAAAACAAAACTCAGGAATGCGTCGATTTGCAAAGACCACGGACGTCGGATCACGCAGAAAAAACGCATAATCCTGCAGGAGAGACGCGCATACAACGTGTAAACCAGCTGTTAAACGCGAAACATGGCTTAAGTTAGCATTTGCACGGGGCTCCACGGCGGGTATCAGAAAAGTTGATAAGCGACATCCGCTGCAACCGAACTAGGGCAGGACAGACACACGCCTCCCTGCGCTGCTATTCGCTTTGGTCAAGGTCAATTTTGGACAATAAAACACAGCAGGTGGACTGTTCAGACGGCGGCTGGGATTG
Organism: Periophthalmus modestus; assembly: GCA_019594935.1. NCBI lineage: Eukaryota > Metazoa > Chordata > Actinopteri > Gobiiformes > Gobiidae > Periophthalmus > Periophthalmus modestus. The sequence goes on along the minus strand of JAIEZT010000019.1, from coordinate 8,284,195 downwards.
GCACGGGTTGGTTAAAGGCGGGGATAAGTACGGGGAAAGCCTCGTTTGGGAGCGGAGGAGGCGGCAGTCCCGTCCGCTGTACAGGCACTTCACAGCGGCCACTAGGAGGTAGTGTCGCAACTGCCGCTATCTCCTCCACCCTCCTCCACCCTCAGAATATGCCCCTGACAGAGCGTACAGACAATCCGGGAATGATCTATTCTGGGGTAACAATCCTGGACAGGTTTTTACACGACGGCCAAAGGGGAATTAATGCCATTTATAGCGCGCGAGGCACCCCCCACACTAATGTAATACTACTACTGTAGAACACAATGAAGACACTTAAAGGGCTTGTGTTATGCAAATGTGAGGTTATAATGCTGTTTTCCTCATCTAAAACAGACCTGGAGTTTGTGCTTTGTTTCATTCACACATGTTCGATTAATCCTTTATTATTAATCAGTTTAACACCTTCAAAGCTCAAAAGATGCTCTGTTCCACCTTGGTGATGTCATGAAGTGGTAGTTATCAAGTTATCAGCTCCTTTTACCTTTAACCCTTTCTTCTCTGTCATCTCTCTCTAACCCCTCTCTATTTCCCGCTATCTCCTCTCTTTCTCCCTCTGTGTCTCTCTCTGTATCTCCTTCTTTCCCTCTCTCTCCACCCTTCTATCTCTTCCTATCGCCTTCCTAATCTCATCTCTCTCTGTAGCCTTTTTCTTCCCTCTTTTACCCCTCTTCTTCTTTCTTTCTCACTCTGTCTCTCTATCTCTCCCTCTTTTTCTTTTCTTTCTTTCTTTCTACCTCTTCTTCCTGTCCTTAAAAGTTTATCTTGAATTTTTTGGGATTGCGTATTTCCTTTCTCCTTTCACTTTTCGGTGTAACACTGAATTTCCCCTTTTTGAGATAAAATAAAGCTGATCTTATAATATAGAGCAAGAATTATAATTGATCTCCAAATCTGGCTTCATTTGGGTTTAGCCACATCTGATAATTTAAGATTTTATTTGAAGTCAGACTAAAACCTACCACTGTAACAGTGTTCAGTCTATGGTCCAGGTAGTTTAGACGTGGGTCACGAGTTTTGGCCTTTTTATTTGAGCTACTAAGGCGGAGTATTTTTTCTATTTAATTTTTTTTGATAACCACAGCGATTAGATTTGCGATTTATGTTTAATAAATAAGACAAGAATCAATTGACAGACTATAGTCACATTTCAGAACATGTCAGTACAGATCTAACCATGGGCGGCACCATGGGAGGGGAGGGTTGAGGGGCACTGACCTCCCCCCAGAAAGCCAATGCTCCCCAAAGATTTTTGCCCCACTTTCATAGCACATCCAGTCTCAACTAAACATGCTCAAATGGCAACCACAGTGTTCAAAATGACACTACAATAAAAAAAAAAAAAAAATCCATATTAGCTTTTACAAATCACTACAGGGGCTAACTACATTTAAACAGTGAAGCAAACACGGTGTTGGGGGGTGGGGTACGCGCCATTGTTAAAAGGCTCTAAATGAACTTTTTAAGTGAGCACCCACATTGAGGACTTTAACACCCCCCTTAGCTCCTCCAACGTCGCCTCTGATCTAAACTACTTGCGATTAACGCAAGAATATAAATATGGGTAGATATAGTTGTGGAAAAAACAATATCTCTGATGAATAAGAATCATTTTCAAAGCCTGGGTGAGTTCTGAAATACAAAAAAAAAAAAGGTTTATTCTGTGTGACAAGACGGGGTAAAAACGACATCAAATTATGTGTTAGTCTGACACAAATGCACTTACAAAGACATATGATAAAAAATATTTCCTTTACAACTTGAATACACACACAATTAAACACATTTCCATCACAATATTTCAAGGATAAGCAAACCTGGATACTTCGGTGCCACTAATGCGCTTTAATAATCTGGTGATAAACATTTATACTCACACCTGCTGTTTTTTAATGTTTTAAATGGACTTATGCTCTTATATGTTGGAATTATGTACTATTTTTTGGTAAAGTCCTTGAAAAAGTTGTTTACCTGCAGGTTATTAACTTTCTCCAAATGAACAACTCTTCTGATGTTTTCCAGGTAGGTTTTAGAGACTGCTCTTATCAAGTGACAAATGAAACAGTCCCGCCCGAACACTGATGCCAGGTTGATCATTCTTTTGATTGTTGATGTTTTATGATGATTATTTGTGATTTGAATGTCTTTCTTATTCTGTAAAGCACTTTGAATTACTTTGGTTATGAATTGTGCTATACAAATCTAGCCCAAAAGTCAAGACACTTTTAAATCTTCAATAGCTCCTATAATTTTTAAGTTATACTCACCAAATTTTAGCAGTAGGTAAACTGAACCTTCTAAGATTTTTTGGCAATATATACAGTTATAATTGTTCACTTACACTTGAACTTATCACTACTTAAACTAGGGAAGTAAAAATGATCAAATTTTTTAAAGTTTTTTAAGTGCTGTCCACCATTTTGGGTTTCACACTGAATAGCGCCGATCCAGCACACTCTGCGTAACATTTGAACGTATTTACTGGGCTTGAGGACGCTTATTTGATCCTCGATTTATTAAGTTTATATCAGGTTTAATTCACAAACACCTTTTCTTTAAAATAGCTACAGTCAGGTCTGTGGAGAGCACATACTGCCCCCTGTCTTTGAAAAACACTTATTATTCCTTTATGGCATTTACGCTCGGGGCATCTCTGGTATATTAAAATGTCGACCGTGTCAACACCCCTGGGTTTCTGAATTTGACCCATGTGACTCAAAGTAGCACTGTACAATGAGGGTTTCGTTCCTCGGTGCTATATTTGCTCTATTAATGTCAGAAGGGTCGTTCTAAAATGCTCTGAAAAAAAATAAAAAAAATATTTAGAACACAAAGAGTTATGAATTTTTTTCAACTGTCAGTGACTTTTTTTGCGCTGTCTCATTTACCACACTAAATTCCTTTGTTCATATCCCTCCATAATCCTTTACCTACTCCACACTAGTTACCAGCCCCCCTTTAACAAAAAAAAAAAAAAAAAAAAAATCGAGCTAACCAACAATCCCCCCCTCATTTACAAATCCACATCCACATCATGAAACTGAACTCGGTTGCTGTTGCATTATTTTATTACGTTGAAACATGTCATATATTACCTGGAATCAGAACTATTAAGGACAGAGTAAATATTTTTCAGTTTGCATTTTGAAACAGGAGCCAAAAAAAAAAAAAAGTGAGAGTCTCACTGGGCTCAAAATGTTGCAGCCCTGTTGATTATATTACTACAGGCTATTTTTAACCAGCTAAACAAATCAATTATATGATTTTCTCGCTTCATCTCAAGTCATTCTTCTAGTTTCTTCTCAATAAATGCAGATGACTGTTTAGCACCATAATAGGATGGTCTTGTAATAAAGGATCCGCACTGATTGGATGGAGTCGGCAGAGACCTCCCCAACTGTACAAACCACTTCAGACTGCTGCCCCTGCATTTTTCACCACGGCAAGGCAACGGCTCCTCAGACCAGCCCCTAGTGAACGAAAGGGCTCCTCCATCTTCTCTCATTCTTACAGCACAGCCTCAGCACGATGTTATCCAGGGTGAACGGAATTTCAAAATTTAAAACTGGGACGCAGCAAGGTTGGGATGATTGGTGTATATCAAACTGTGAAAAGCGCGTGTAACATTATACAGTGTCTCTTTACGATTGATAAGATATGTAATAAGGGTTTGTTCTATTGTACTCAGTGGTTGTAGCAGTTTTTTAATCACATTGCATTTTTGTACGTGAGGCATCCTGTTGATTAAAGAGACATCCTTTTGAATTAACCCCTAAGAAAGTGGCTCCTCCTAAAGAGAAGCTGGACCACTGTGTATTGTGGTTCTATAGAGCGATATTAAAGATATCGTGTATCGAACAAAGACACTGAATTCTAAGCAAAAGATACAGATGCAATCAGGGCCGCCCCAGCCTTTAAGCCGACTAAGGAGCTGCTTAGGGCTCCAGGCCACCAGAGGCCCCCCAGAGCCCATACATTTATATTTAAAATAGTAATAGAAGCCGTGCTCGGGTGTTTTACAGCAGCCTAAATAGCCTTCATAATATCGCATCTGGTTATTTTACATATATAGCAAAATATTGCTGCTGCCTGCATTTGTTTTGAACCAGGTGCAAAGGTACTTTTGAATTATTTTAGAAGTTAGATTAAAACATTTCAGTCTTTTGGTCCATATAAATAGAAAGCAACAAACAATTGGACAAGGTGATGACAGCAGGGTCATACTGTTGTCAAATGTGAAGTCACCAATAGCTGAGCCCAGGTACCTCCACTGCCCAGGGGCCCAGAGACAAATGCGGCTTAGGGCCCCTTGAAAGCTAGGATGCAACTGCAGCCATCGATGAGGCTCTGCTACAGCAAACATGGCAAGAAACCCAGTACCATCTTGATGTGCTTCGTGCTGCTAATGGTGTCCATATAGAGTGGATTAAATGAGGTCAGAACTTTAGAAACCACCGAGTACAATAGAGCAAGTCTGATTAAGATATCTTATCAACTGCCTTTGTAATAAATGGTTTAAAATGTAAAGAGACCTGATACCCCGTACATTCTCGACTTACTTGTGGATTAGTATATAATCTGACAGCTTTTGTTGGTGCATTTTTTCCTTATGCACATGTAGCTAAACAAAAGACAATATATTCCCTCCTTCACTGTTGGCAGGGATCAGACTGGTCAAAACAGGGACACCAGGGAGATTTCTTGAATAAAACTAGGACACAGCAGTGGTTTTGTATAAATCTAATGGGACAGTGGACACAGAGCTCAAAACTGGGATAATCCCGGGTAAACAGGGGCATCTGGTCACTCTAATGTAATCAAAAGATTCTTATGCATTATATAGAGGTAATACTAGATCCGTGGTTACATTGTCCACTGGTCTGAAGGTTGTCGGTGTCTGTGTACACTGGTGTATGAATGTGCGTGTGAATGTGTGAGTGGCTCCTTGATGTAAAGCACTTTAAGTGACGTGAAGGTGGAAAATGCTATATAAAAATGTGACCACTTACCATTTTTATGAGATTTTTGGAGTTTTGAAGATGATTACAATATAAACAGCAAAACCATCTGAGTTCATGGTCTCTCTCTCTTGCCATTTAGATCATCTCCAGGTCCAGAAATCAGATCATAATCGGCTTTCAGTGTGCATATCCCAGCCAGTGTTATTATATCTATATCTACTAATGCCCACACTGAAGACTGCATTGAGTAACTGCATTCTGCACTGAGTAACAAAGCAGAACATTATACGTATCTGATACAGAAACAAGGAATGTGGTGCTCAACCGGAAAAAAGTGGTTTGCCCTCTCCAGGTGGGTGGTGCGTCTCTGCCTCAAGTGGAGGAGTTCAAGTATCTCGGGGGCTTGTTCACGAGTGAGGGAAGGATGGAACGAGAGATTGACAGGCGGATCGGTGCAGCGTCTGCAGTGAAGCGGTCGCTGTATTGGACCGTCGTGATGAAGAAGGAGCTGAGTCAAAAGTCAAAGCTCTCGATTTACCGGTCAATCTACGTTCCTACCCTCACCTATGGTCATGAGCTCTTTGTCATGACCGAAAAAACAAGATCGTGGATACAAGCGTCCGAAATGGGTTTCCTCCGCAGGGTGGCTGGGTGCTCCCCTAGAGATAGGGTGAGGAGCTCAGTCACACTGGAGGAGCTCGTAGTAGAGCTGCTGCTCCTACAGAGTAACCAGCTGAGGTGGCTCGGGCATCTGCTCAGGATGCCTCCTGGATGCCTCCCTAGGGAGGTGTTCTGGGCATGTCCCACTGGGAGGAGGCCCTGGGGAAGACCTAGGACACGCTGGAGGGACTATGTCTCTCGGCTGGCCTAGGAACGCCTTGGGGTCCCACCGGATGAGCTGGTGGATGTGTCTGGGGTGAGGGAAGTCCGGGAGTCCCTGCTTTGACTGCTGCCCCCACGACCCGGCCCCGGATAAGCGGAAGAAAATGGATGGATGGTGTTTACCTGTTTTAAGTTTGTAGTAGTATCCGTATTTGTGCTAGTAGCATTATTACTCATTACACTTATTATGTTGTGTTTCCTCATCACAAACACCTGGAGTTGTGTTTCATTCGCACTTGTTTAACACACAAACCCTGCATATTTAAGCTGAGTTATTCTCTCAAACAGAAAACACTCTGTTCCACCTTGTGATGTCATGTGGAACTACAGGAAGTGCTACATTGTGATTTTAAACTTCCTATACCTTCACTAGAATCATTTGGATAATTTCAGCCCTGGAATTGCCAATCTTTACTAAGCAAAAGGTAAAAGGAGCTATTAACTTGAAAACTACCACTTCATGACATCACAAGCTAGAACAGAGCATTTTGAGCTTTGGAGATTTAGACAGACTAATAATAAAGTGTTACTCAAACATAATTATACAACACATTTTTTGTATTACCACATGACATCAGTGTGTGTTTTCAGTTTGAAAGAAGAACTCCTAAATATGCAGGGTTTTTGTGTTAAACCAAGAGCTAAACCAGAACCAGGACTAAAGCTGCTGTCAGTACTGACCACTACAGCTCGAGAAATGCCCCACAACAGCTGCACTAAACCAGGATCGTGTGTGAATGAAACAAAACACAACTCCAGGTCTGTTTGTGATGAGGAAACAACATTATAACAGAGATGAGAAAATAGCGTAATATGGTCCCTTAAAGGATCAGATTGGTGTAATAAACTTTCTACTACTGCTGTATAGACACAATATGTTAAAGTCATAGTAATGTGACACATGAACTGAAAACAGAGTAAACTCAGGCTCCGCTTCCCTGTGTAACATGAGAACAGCTTTGAATAAACAGAAGAACCGCTGCATGTCTGACTCAGTGGATTTACAACACGCTGCACTGAGGCGGCACTCCATAAATTTGAATGACTTAGGATCTCTCTGTTCCCTTCACAATCAGAGGGTGAAGAAAAGTACAAATATGACTGTCACAGAAGAAAAATGTGTCTTCTGCACTTGACCCATATGCCAATGAAATGAACAAATGTTTTCCAGATAGAGTGACGGCCTCAAATTGTACAAAAAAAGTGACATGTTGTTGAATTTGGTGAGCGATCGTTGGATGCACTCTGGACAGAGGACCGAGGCTGAAATGGATGTGCAGAACAGTTAAAAGAGGGACAGGACGTCACCCGATGTCACCCCAGTGCATTTGACACATTGATTTATGATTATAATTATGATTCGGAATTAGTGATTCATTTTGCTCTTTGTGTACTGATGGTGTTGTGATGAGATAGTGATGGTGTAATGTGGTGATGGTGTAGTATGGTGTGGTGAAGTAGTGTAATGATGTTGTAGTGATGGTGTAGTGCAGACATGCAGGCCAAATTTAGCCCTTGATATAATTATATTTGGCCCGTGAGATTATATCAAAAATGTATTAGAGCTGGCCCACTGGCCACTGCGCCAGTAGAGCTGCACCGCTAACACGACGAATCCCAGGATGCTTTGCAAATACATTGGTGCCAACCCCCAGCACTTCTGTTGACACTCATTAGCATCTGCTACCTGTCAGCTCACTTAAATTTAATCCACCCCTTTGAAAAACATGCAGATGCTGTTAAAATGTTTCAGTAAATATTTAGTTTGGTCTGAGACTCAGTCCCAGTTTTCAATTTTATCCATCTGTAAATTTGAGTGTCAAACTCAAATTCATGGAGGGCCACCCCCTGGTGTAGCCACCCCTGGTGTAGTGTAGTGATGGTGTAGTGATGGTGCAGAAGTATCGTGTTATCTGTATATTTGTTGTTTTTTTTTTTACTTTAATGTGAAGTACTTTGGTCAGCTAAAGTTATATTTAAATGTGCTATAGAAAATGAACTGAATCATTCATATAGAGCTTAGAGCTACAAATTAGTATTTGTAAATAATGCTAGAAGAGAAAACCTATTCCCCACTCACTACTAAAGCCCTTTAAAACTCCATCTTCTGAGCCAAACGTGCATTCTGTAACTTGTCTGGTTGAACGTCTGCTGCTCCATGGAAATATTTCTTCGTCTGCACTGCTCTGTCTAAAACTCTTAGACTTTAATCTGAGCTTTGTTTTAACTCACTCTGACCAGAAAGCGCTGACTTAGCTGGACCATGAAGGCTTGTATTAATCCTGAAAATGTGTTGCTTTATGTCTCCACAGTAACTGCTGAATACTCTACCATAGACATTCATGTAGAACACTCCAAGCGTGATGCCCCTGCAAAGTTTCAAATATCTTGTATACATTTTTGTCACCGAGCACCTTTGTATTTATGAATAAGGCAGGTAATGTACAGTGACTGGCGATCCCAAAAAGATTATACAAGACATGAATTTTTTTAAATTTTTACGCCCAAGAAAGACCATAGACCCAGTTATAACAAATTTTCTAACTTTATTCCCTACTTTGTAACAGAGACAGTTTGGTGATTTCAAAACAATAAAATACAAAGCAGAAATACTGTTCATTTCTGTTGTATCGTCATCATCGTCTTTCTCATAGTTACAATAATTTCTACCCAGCGACAGTGCGTGGCGTATTCCCTGATTGGTTAAAAAAATCCTACACTATTTTATATGCTGTGTCAAAGCGTTAACATTATTATTAGTATAAAGAAAATGAGAAAATAGAGGTATGTGACGATGGAAATATAATGGAAAAATCAATAAGCTTTTGTGTGTACAGCAATGGGAATGACGTTTTTATATTGTTCCAGCTTAACTTCAGCTTTTGAGATAGAGGAGAAAAAAAGCACGCATTTGACTAAAAAAAAACGGCTATTAATATTATAATGCCATACATTCTGTACAATTTGAGCTTATAATAGGGTCTTCGTCTTACAAAGTAAATGGGCAAAGGCAGTAGTAGTTAACAAAAAAGTAAAATAGCAGTTCCGATAGCATTTGTATTAGAGGAGAAGTGGATCTGAGGTTCAAATATATGGGGTCGGCTGCATTTTAAAACATATGAAAACTCTGAATAAAAATACACATCACTTCCTGAGTTACTGGATGTGAGCTGAACACACTATATAGCACGATAACATGATTTTGAATTGATATTGCCTGAACAAGTATTGAAATTATTTTAAAAAGACATTTGGAGCTCTAGATCTTTTAGGAGCTATAGGTTACTGCAGTTGACTACAGAAAATACACAGGTTGAGGATAACGTTGAAACACATGGAAAGATTTGGTCCATAAATGAATTTTCAAACTAAAAGCAATGGATTTCTGGTACTAAGCATCCATCTGATCTATTTTACTTGTACTTGTAAGTGTAATTAGTGACAGAAATTAAACTGTTTACCTATGCTAAAATTACTAAAGCAACAACTCCCTCCGATGACCAGCAGAGGGCGTCAGAACTACAGTACAGAGCAGACTACATGACCAGTAAGTAAGTAGCATGACATTTGACATTTTGGGGTAGGAAGAAGTTATTAACTGTAGTCGGTTATGCAATAGTGTTTTAAATAGGTGACACAAAAACTCTATAATCTCGTTTACTGTGGAAGCGATTTCGTGTTACATTTATCCATCTTGAAAATAAAAAAAACAACTATATTTTAAGCTAAATACCAGTTAAATCTGAGAGTTGAATATTTTGGAAAGAAAAGTTGATAAAAATGTTAACTGAAATAGGCAAGTGACAGCCATCTTGGAATAGCACCTACTTTCTTTGTAATGAGAAAATGCTGTATAAGTTATTGAGGGTGTGGCATGTGAAAAATTAGGCAAACAATGTAGACCCGGCTCTGTCAGATCAAATGTAATGAAATGAGATGGAACAATACCCTGACAGTTCATGAAGACTGCACCAACCAGCCAAAACAATACGACAACCACTCTCAAGGAACGCCTGCTTTTGGTACAGACAAGAACAGTATCATAGTATAAAGTGTAAAGAGTAGAACTAAGAAGTAAACAGGTCTAACAAGGTCTAAACTAAGGTCTAACCCAGTACTAACCAGGTCTGACCAAGGTCTAATCCATGTTCTAAACCAGGTCTCACCAAGAGCTAAACGAGAACCAAATCAGGACTAAAAAAGGTCTAATCCAGGTCTAAAACCAAGGTCTAAACTAAGGTCTAACCCGGTACTTAACCAGGTCTGACAAAGGTCTAATCCATGTTCTAAACCAGGTCTAACCCAGGACGAAACCAGGTCACACCAAGATCTAAACCAAAACCAAACTAGGACTAAAACGCGTCTAATCCAGGTCTAAACTAAGGTCTAAACTAAGGTCTAACCTGGTACTAAACCAGGTCTGAAGTTTGTCTAATAGATACTGGCCACAAGACATTGAGACACCCTTCAAGAGCTACAGTAAACCAGGACTAAAACTAGTCTAACCCAGAACATAACCAGGTCTGAAATGGGTATATCTCAGGACTAAACCAGGTCCACAACCAAGGACAAACCCAGGACTAAACCAGGGCTAAACCAGACCTGAAGTAGGTCTAAAACCGCTCTTATATACTGACCAGTAGAGAACGGTAACATCCCACAACAGCTGCAATAAACCAGGACTAAACCAGGACTAAACCAAGACCAAAACAGGTCTAACCAAGGACTAACCTAGTACTGAACCAGGTTTAAAACATGTCTACCTCCAGGACAAAACCAGCATTAAACCAGGTAAAACCATCTGTCAAACTTGCTCAAATCCTTACTCAATTATCCTACTTGTTTCAAACACAACTTAAAGAACAAACTGTTCACTTGCTATATTCCCAGCTGCAAAACCTTACCCATCAGTGGTTTGAATGCGTTGGCTAGTTGGTGTGTAATATTATTGGAGAAAGGTAGAGATTGTGTTTTGGGATAACCCTGTTTGCCATTGGATGAACTAAACGCGACAGAAAGGACAGTACAGAGGACAAGCACATTTACAGAACAGATCTGGTTTGAAACTAAAATCATGAGTTCACATTATTTCGTTAGCTGTCCTATCGTAGCCCTAAGATATTAAATTGAAAAGCGTTTTTTTCGTTTGGCGTCGTACAAGAATCTACATAGTGAAGCTAATTTTAATATCTCAAAACATTCATAGATTTAAAGTTAAATACACAGTAGGTGCCAATAGCAATCTTTCATTTTCTTCCATACAAATGCCACTTAATGTAATCGATAGAGCACTTTTAGGTCCAAGTTTAAACATTTCACTTTTTACAAGATTTTTTATATAAGATTTCATGTTTAAATGTACTAGCGATAAAGAGCAATGTCAAATGGGTCAAACTTCCAACAATGCAACACTGTAACTTTTCTTATGGACGGTCTGCCACCTTTTGGTTTCCATAGAGATGTAATTTGCCTGGAGTGTTCCACAGTGCGGTATTAAATTTATCTCCATTGAAACAGGCAGCTGCCCACATGGACAAGTTACAGGTCAGATCTACGAATGGGAGAGTCCATGTTTTTCAAGTAATTACAGAGCCCATATTACTCTATTTTCTGATGTCTTAAGATGTTGTTTCCTCATCACAAACAGACCTGGAGTTGTGTTTTGCTCCATTCAAATGTTTAACACACAAACCCTGCATATATAAGCTGAATTTTTCTCTCAAACAGAAAACATTTTGTTCCACCTTGTGATGTCATCATGTGGTAATACAAGAAGTGCTCCACTGTGTTTTTAAACTCCATACTCCCTTCACTAGAATCATTTGGCTAACTTGAGATCTGGAGTTGCTCATTTCTCCTGATCTAAAGGGTAAAAGTAGCCGTTAACTTGAAAACTACCACTTCATGACATCACAAGGTGGAACAGAGCATTCTGACATTTGGAGATGTAGACAGACTAATAATAAAGTGTTACTCAAACACGTGTGAATGAAACAAAACACAACTCCAGGTATGTTTTTGAGAGGTTAACGGCATTATTACATGGCTAAAAGCTCACACGAGTCCATTTTGCATAATATAGGACCTTTAAATGCTGTTTAGTGTTTAATGCCATACTGTGGAACATTCTAAGCAAGGCAATAACATCTCCACAGAAACAAGCAGGTAGCTGATCTCTGGCAGAAAAGTCACACAGTTCAAACATTAATAAAAGTTGGTAGTTTTTTACTAAAGGTGAGATGTAAATGGTTAAGGGGAGCTTGTGAATTAAAATCAAAAAGTTAATAATTACTTAATGTTAACTCAAAACAAGAATGCCCATTCCAAGTATCTACAAAAACAACGAAATAAACAAAAAATTACTATTTCACATCCTTGACCGCATTCTTCACTCATCGGGTTTTTCAAAATAAAAGTTTAGGGGAAGTTAAGTTGCAAAAAAAATTCATTCGTATTATAGTATATTTAATTTACAATTCAGGCTGCACATAGCTCCACTAGTGCGACCCCAGAGTGGTTTCATGTGCTCCCAGTAGCCACAAATATATCCCAGCATTTTGTCCCCCTACGGCCACCGTAGATTTACAATGATTTTAAGTCAGAGCCCAGTGTTTTGGAAAAGTAGGATTATTTTAGATAGACCTGATCCCTAAAGTAGATAATTAAAAGTATAACGCAGCTTTGGAGGAGCAGACAGGTACTTGATTTATTTGTGGTAATGGCAAATTCAATGTAATGTTATTTTGTTGTTGTCAAGGTGATAGATTTCCACAATGGTTGCTTTAAGTATTAAAATGGGTATTTTACTTCTAAATATGTTATGTGTTAGCAATTAATACCCTATAGATCACCGTGTTACCTTCTATTCTTCCTATTGTTTTGTTATGGTTTCTGATGCTCCGAGTTTCTCCTCCCATTGCTCCCAGCGCTGAGTCACTCCCCCTTCAGAGCGTCATCACACAGTCATCCCACTAATGAAACTGCTGCACATCACATCAGGTTTGTCAAGTTGCTATGTATAGTTTTGTATCATATTTATGTATATTTATGGAGAATTGTTGTGTGGGAGCATGGGTGATGTAGGTTTGTGGGCGGAGCCTTGTACAGAAAATTAAAGCTAACTGTAAGGCGGGTTCGAATAGGACCCGGGAGATAAATTAATAAAACATGCATGGATGACATCTAAAGCCCCTTCACGCATGTTTTTGATGGGGGAAGACCATAATAATATGGTACAAAGCTTAAAAAAAAATCAGTTCAGAGTTTGCATAACATTGACTCTGTTAAATAATATCCATGTAGCAGTAGTAGTAGGAGTAGTAGTTTTAGTGCGTGTCTGCTTCTCTAACCTCGACATTAGCTAAAACGTATCTACCATAAATCACCAATTGCTTCATGTCTAATCTGACCTTCTCTGGCAAAACACTGGTCTGTGACTTTAAACAAAAACAAGAAAAAGTTACACAAACATACAATACAGCAATTTTGCTTTGTACACGCACTCAAAAAAATTCAGCAACATTTGTTTAAAAATAGTCCTGTCCAGAAGAACCACAATTGAACCCTGGTTTATCACACGTCTGTTGCTGAAGAAGGGAGGGAGGTAGAGGAGAGAGGGAAAGAGAAAGAGAGAAAGATCAAGAGAGAGAAAGAAAAAAAAAAGACAGATGGAGAAGGGGTTGTAATGTCGGAGCGGGACAGCTAGGGGGAGCTGTGATGGTGGTGAGACAGTGGGTGTTATTTTTTAGCCTTGGCGGCCTTGGCTGAATTTCGTGGGGGGGTGACGGGTCGACCGGAGCCCAGGCCGCCTCCTCCTCCGTATGGGTACAGCTTTTTGTCGGCTGGCTTCAAAATCTGTGAGATAAAGAAAAAACCTTGAGTTTGGAGAGATGGACATGAGCAAAGACACTGTGAGTCAAGACGCAGTGGCCATTACATGATTAAGTTAAAAAAAACAAAAACTATTAATTAATTAACTTGGAAATGATCTATTTTTAGAATCAATCATTTACGCCGCTTTCTGATCGTCTCCATGGAGATGTAACCGTCTTGCTTGAATGTTCTACAGTATGATAAATGTTTACATTTTTATATTGCACTTTTCCACCTTCAAGACCCTCAAAGTGCTTTACATCAAGGAACCTCTCACCCATTCACACACACACACATTCATACACCAGTGTACACAGACACTGGGGGCGAGGAGGGTTAAGTGTCTTGCCCAAGGACACAATGACAGCATTCATCTATAGGGACTGGAATTGCACCACCAACCTGCGGGTCAGTGGACAAACACTTTAATACCAGGGCACAGTAGTTCAGTTGGTAAAGTTTTCCATCCCTAAAGAGACAAGCAGGGGATGACACTAGACCAAGTTACAGGTCAGATCTGTGGAGAGGTGACCACGATCACAGTAAGAATATATATATTTTTAAACCGAGATATCCCATTATTGTCACTTTAACAAATAGTAAGTAAAATAAAAATACATTGGAGCTTATTAACAGACATCCTGTGTAGTACAAATTTAGTGCAAAAATATTATTATGTATAAAGACATTTTGGAGGCCTAATTATTAATTTATTTTCTGTTATGCCAGTGAGGAGTCTGAAGCAGTAGGTACAGCAGTCCGTTTTAAAGACAGACATATAAATTGAAATATTTATGTTTGTGAGTACTTTTCAGAAACGCAACACTCAATATTATCATTTATTTTGAATCACTGCCCACACTTCATTAGCGCCGTCGTTCAGGTGTTTTATTGGTGTCGTCCTGAAGTGTCTCTGGACAAAAACACAAAGTGAAAATGATGCTTTTGTTGAAATATTGAACTGGACGGAGCCGTTAAGCCCAAAGTGGCATCACACGTCGTGGTTGTGACAGGAGCTACCAGGAGACACTTGAGTAAAAATAATTTCTGTTTAGACTTTGACACAATTCACAAGTCCATTTCAATGTTTGTAAACTTTAAGACTATTTGTAGAGTACAGAGCTGCAAAAACAAAAACCTCAGCAATAAAAATACATATATATTCTTTACCAAAAAGTCTCCAGTCACCATATTTCAACCTTAAATAATGGTTTGGCAAGTCACCTACTAAAATAATGGTCAGCTTGAGCGTTAGTCGAACAACTTCTTTAGACAATCTAGTTTTTTTCACCTGAAGTCCAGACCTCACATGAACTACATTAAAGGGACAAAGGTATTTCGGGTGGTAAAAGTGATGTAAACATTTATTATCACATGACCTGGACGACAGATAACCTCTGCCAACATCACATGAGGCCCTTAAAACGACATGTGACCGTGGCCTATATGAGCTTAAACAAACAGGGAAAATGCAACGACTGTTATTCTAATATAGTTCAATCCAAAAGACTTCATCTAACGGAGAAAACATGTGTTTAATGTTTAAAAGGGCTCATATTATGATATTCTCTATGTTCTATCTATGGGAGATGTGTTTTGTTTCATTCACACATGTTTAACACACAAACCCTGCATATTTAGGCTGAGTTCTTCTCTCAAACAGAAAACACTCTGTTCCAACTTGTGATGTCATGTGGTGATACAGGAACGACTGCTTCATGACATCTCAAGGTGGAACAGAGCATTCTGAGCTTTGGAGATGCAGACGGACTAATAATAAAGTGTTACTCCAACATGTGTGAATGAAACAAAACACAACTCCAGGTATGTTTTTGAGGAGGAAACAGTATTATAACATGGATTAAAGCTTTTGCAAAATACAGGACCTATAATTGTTCCATTAAATTCTTTTTAGTTCTTGTTTTGGCTCAGTTTTGCTTTTGACACAGTTTGCATTGCAATAGTGCAATCTTCTTAATTAAATTGTACCAACTGTGTCCATTATAGACTGAAAAGGAGTCTGGGTGAAATAGCAAAAAAGAAAAAAAAAAAAAAAAAGTGTTTATGTTGAGAGCGGGATTTGGACCCTTAACCTTTGGATCAGAGGCCAAACACTCACTGTCACCCCCTTCTTCAAATAATGTCAAAACTCAAAATACAAAGTTATGTAATATTGCATCATTTTCCAATATCACCACCTGATAAACTAAACTGATAAAACACACTAGCTGCTCTCCCTGTGTTTTACCTGGAAGGAGCACATGAGCGTCTCGTCCACGCTCATCATGGCGCCGGCGTTGTCGAACTCGCCGCAGTAGTTTGGAGCCGAGAACAAAGTGACCAGCTGCCTCTTCGCGAAAAACTCATAACCGTCTTCTACCACCTGAACAGAAACAGGAAACAGAACGTCAGACTGAACACAAACTACTAGGAGCCATTAGTGTTGTCAAGATACTAAACTATCCAACTCGATCCCAATACTAAGGAATAGACTTGATAACGCTCTTTCTTTAGACAATAGAATGTGATTTTCAGCATTAAATGGTAGTCCTTCCTTTTATATTCCCCTGTGGCTTTATATCTGTGTAATCCCTCAGTGTCCAGGTAGGTTCGATAATGGTCCATGGGTGTATACTAGTCTGTGTGTCAAGATCAATTTTTGTATAACTCATTTTTGTACTGATCAGTAACCAAGTCAGTTCTTCAGATTGTATTAAAACAAAGCTCAGATTAAAGCCTGCCTTGAGTCACAGCTCTTCAGACAGGGCAGAGCCTACAGTTAGCGTCACACCCCTGGAGAACGCTGACCCCGCCCTGACTGCAGACCCTTCAGATTGTGATGGAGTAGTTTTCCCTCCCTCATACCTGGTGCGCCCTGCATATTAGATCCATATCGTGTTTGTGCAGAAACTTTGCCACGACGTCGGCTCCGAAGGTGAAGGACACTCCACGGTCGTTCTCGCCCCAGCCCAGCACGTCCTTATCGGGGTCCGCCCAGAGGAGGTCGCACAGCAGCCCCTGGTCCGGCACGTCCGTGGGCCTCATCACTCTGCGGATCTGCTCCATCGACTGCAGGTCTGGGGACAGGCCTGGGAAGAGAGAAGTGTGCTTTAAAAAGATCGAGGAGGGGATATAAAACTTTTACAGCCGTTTTTAGAGGCGAGTAAGAAACCCACCCGACCCCTCCAACACTTCATGACTGGTCTGGTATAATTTTGGAAATATTTAAAAAGGAAAAATGATATACAAAATTCTACAAGATTTGGGATATTGAAATTTGGCGTCACAATTATCATGGCCAAAATAATTGCGATTAACAATGATATCTCAATAATTATGAAAGCTGCTGACAGTTTAAAAATGTTCTGGATATGAATAATTATACTTTTAATATTATGAACAGGTTCCATATTTAAACAAGTGTTTTAGTTTTGTGCTTTGTAAGTGAAAACTATGATCTAGCGGCATCATGGAAAAGTACAGTAGGTTTTTTCTGCACATTCTGGTGATATAATCTGTTCCTGACTATCATGATTATATATGTCACACGAGCGATTATTGTCGACCTTTTTATCGGGAAAAATTATAGTAGTGCCGTTTACTGTCTCATCCCTGGTTTGTATCCTCCCCTTTTGTGCTAATTTCGTTTGACCTGAGAAAATGTGATGTGTCATATATTGTATGAATATTTTATTTAATGGGTGCAATGTCTGATGTGTGTGTGCCCAGTTAAGCCCCTTGTTTTACTATTTTTACTCATTTGTTGTAAAAAAAAAAAAAAAAAAAAAGACATGAAAAGGACAAAGACTTGTCAGAGATATGTCACCGATTGTAATGATGCGTTTCCCATTAAAAATACAAAAAGATTTATGGTTTCACTGGCACCATTAATAAACTAGACAACCATTTTACAAACAGCTATATTGGTTGGACTACTCATTTTACTAAAACACAGTTGAGCAGAAAAAGCAGAAGGACATTAGGGTGAGTAGTACTGTATCTTGTAATCCACCCACCTCTGAGACTATGGGCAGTCAACATCAAGAAACTACTTTGAATGGCACAAACTTAATCGGGGCATTTTAAGAAACACACAACCATTTATACAATTTAATTATTCAACTGTGAGATGAGTAGCGGTTAAAACTACCATGAGATTTGGATCATTACAGGTCTATTTTGAGTCAGACAGTCTGGTGCAGTTTTTCTCATTAATTGCTCAGTAAACTTGCATAAACAGTAATACGGTGAGTCATCATCATATACGAGTCATTCATTTGTGGTCAAAAGTACTGTTATTTAACTTGCAAAGGAAACCTGTATTGATACTTTGCAGTGACATCAAGCTGAGGTGAGGTCGGGTGGGGGGGATGGGGTTCTGCATGTATGGCTATGGCAGTCTCCATGGCGACACATTGCACACATTAGCAAACACAGCCTGATTGTTTTTTGTTTTTTTTTTAGATTGAAAACTCAAGAATACAAGATAGATTTAGACAAACAACACATTTTCAGGAGCCCGTGATCAATACAAGCGTTCACAGGCTTGTCTACGAGTTTTGATTTTCAGCAAAAAGGTGAGAGTGACTAAGTGATAAGCAGTTGGCTAGCCTTTGCCTGTAATGTAATTTTAAAGACACTTATTTAACAGCACAAATCAACTCTACTCTTACGATTTCAGCTAAGGCAGTTCTTTCCTGTCAGATTGTGTTAAAACAAAGCTCAGATTAAAGTCTAACTTGAGTAATAGAGCTTCAGACAGAGCAGTGCCTCCAGTTAGCATCACACCCCCAGGGAATATTGATGAACTCAGCTGCAAAGGATCAATTGTTTGTTTGTTTATTTATTTATTATTAGCGCAGGCCTGACCTCCGTGACAGCAGAAGATCTTCTCGTCGACGATGGCGGCCACAGGTAAACAGTTGAAACAGTCTGTGAAGGTCTTCCACAGCTTTATGTTGTACCTTCGCTTACCTGGAAAACACCAACCCATGTATTTATAGTACACAGAAAATGTTTATTGTCTTATGACCGAACATATTGAAGAGGACGCCGGAGTCAAACGTGTTACAAAAAGATAAATAGTTATAAGTTTATTTTAACAACAATTTACATTTCATATAGGGCATTTTAACACATAAAATACATATTGAAGAGGATTTCACTGCAAACTTAGAGGTTTGTGGGAACATTTCCCGACTGTGCTGGTGCTGCCCTAAACGAGCATCACTAAGTAGATGAGTTTAAAGGCCCTGTACAAGATTGTTTCACATGTATTTGAGCAAAATGTGTCTTTCCCCAGTACAGATATGTTGTGTAAGCAGCTCTTCAAAATAAGTCTTCTGTGTGCGTTTTATTGTCCGATAACCAGGAAGTGAGTGATAGCATGCGGGTTGTTGTTATCATTAACGAGATGGCAAAACTTTGCTCTGGCCTCTCAGAGTTGTACAGAGTGCTTATAAACTCATCGTGGTGCATAATTAGCATGCTCTGAACGAATAAGGTAAGTGAGGATTAACTTTGGACCACTGCAAACCGTTTAAAATAGTTCTGTTTTTCATGTTTTTAAGATGGTAAAAATAAACCCCTGTTAATTTCCCTGTTAAACTTAACATTTACAGTAAATCACATTAAAGGTACTATATTACACAAATCTGACTCTTGTGAGCTTTTAGCCGTGTTATACTGTTGTTACCTCATCAAAAACTCTAGGTCTGTTTGTGATAAGGAAACAACATTATAACATAGATCAGAAAATAGCTTAACATGTGCCCTTTAAAGATGGTCAGGGTCAGTGTTTTTGCAGCGTTTTCACAGCGTTTTAACTCACACTCGTCATAGAAGCCGTAGATGCGGTTGATGGAGGCGCATTCGTGGTTCCCTCTCAGCAGGAAGAAGTTTTCGGGGTATTTGATTTTGTAGGCCAGCAGGAGGCAGATGGTCTCCAGCGATTGCTTCCCTCGGTCCACGTAGTCACCCAGAAACAGATAGTTACTCTCGGGGGGAAAGCCTCCGTACTCAAAGAGCCGCAGCAGGTCATAGTACTGACCATGGACATCGCCTACAGGGGGCAGCACAGAGATGGGGTTTAATACTGTAGAAACTGCACATTTGATGTTAATTAAAAAAAAAAAAAAAACATAAATAAGTAAATAAACTTATACCGTAGTTTTTTGGTTATAAAATAAAGACTTTGTAAATAAATAAATATAGCCCACAATATTTAATAGACCAAATTCATATTGAGATGGGGGAATCTCTTAATAATCTTATCATTTACCACAGTTTATATATTCTCTTTACTGAACAACTTTGCATTATTTGCCTGTAGTGCTTAACTGAAATGGAGCAGACCCACAGTAAGAATGCATGTTTTTCAAGGTAATATGTAGCAATAAAACACATAAAAAGTTGTGTTGCCAGAGCCTTAAAGCAGACCCATTCTGCTAAATTGACTTTTCAGAGATTTTATCCATGTATGTAAGACGCCATTTTGCCGATCAACCCCCGTTTTCACTGCCACCTGTACACGCCCACTGTGATGTACACACTTTGTTCTCCAATTTATTTTCTCAATTGGTGATACGTGTAGGATTTAGTTGTGTATTGTAGTCATTTTGGCACAAAAAAATAAATAAAATGCACTACTCGCGAGTGTGATCTGCAGCTATCCATATGAGAGACCGACTGAATATGGCGCTTTGTTGTGATGACGTTTACGGTGACGTCAGCTCCCATTGGGCACCACCGTTTTCTAACACAAAAGTCAGTTTTAGATGAATATTGCAATTTCAAATGTGCAAATTATAACATAATGATGGACGGGTGTCATAGATTATAACTATAGAGCCGACACAAGCACAATATGTCTGCTTTAATCTGCAAATAGAGACACATCCATGTTTTTCTCATTCTCAGTTTATAAACAGGCCTCATGTGAAAGCTCAGAACCTCCAAAATTCACTCACTGAGCTGCAGACGCTGCACTAGCACTGATTCATGATTGGCTGGAAGTGCCTCGGTTTGGGTAGTGACCATTCAGATCAGAGCGAGTCAGCAGAATGTAATGCTTTATGAATGCCTTATGCAACAGAGATAAATCATTCCATTTATTGCACCAACAGGGCCCATCTCCAGAAAATATGACCTTGTAGTAAAGTAATATTGCCTGGTGCGTGTACTGACCGCAGATTTTGAGCGGCGCTTCGAGCTCCAGGAGGATGGGCTGGCTCAAGAAGATCTCTCGAGATTTGAGGCAGAGGCCGCGGATCTCCCCCTCCGTCAGCTGCACGTTCTTCCCCGGACGAGAGCCTTTCACTGGGGACAAAACACAGCACAGACAGGGTCAATAGAGGGAACAATTACACATTACTATTACTATTACTATTTTATATCCAAAACCAGTACTTATAGTCTACTAAGGTCTACGCTAACACTGTGTAGGGATATAACAAGGTTTTCCATTAATGCAGGAGAGTATGGTGCCCCTTATAGTCTCAACCTGCCCCCCCCTAATCTAAAATAACCTGGACTATATATTGGCAGAGCTAAATTTGATTGCTCATCATGAAAGAAAAAATAAAATAAAAAAGAGAGACTACACTGGTCAAAAATTAAACATAGGAAGTGGGCAAGGCAAGTTTATTTGTATAACACGATTGTAATTCACAAAGCACCAAACACATAGCACAAAGTAATTCAAAGTGCTTAACAGAATAGGAAAGATTAAAATCACAATACAAACAAATCAAAATAATCATCATAGAAGTAATTTGATGATTAGTAAAAGAAAAGAGTGCACCTTTCAGTCATATGCACAGCTAAACAGAACTGTTTTGAGCCTGGATTTAAACATTGTCAAAGTAGAGGCCTGTCTCGCATCTTCAGGAAGACTGTTCCAGGTTTTAACTGCAGAAAACTGAAACAATGATTCCCCATGTTTAGTCCTGACTCTGGGCACCAGCAGGAGGCCGGGACAAAACCAGGACAAAACCAGGACAAAACCAGGACAAAACCAGGACAAAACCAGGACAAAACCAGGACTAAACCAGGACTAAACCAGGACTAAACCAGGACTAAACCAGGACTAAACCAGGACTAAACCAGGACTAAACCAGGACTAAACCAGGACTAAACCAGGACTTGGCTACTTTGAAGCCTATTCTCTGAGCCAGTTAGTGATATTAATGTTCCATAAATTGAATGAGATGAAAGATGAATGAGAGTCATAACAAAATCTATGGAAAAACTCGCATCTCACATATTTATTGTGATATTTTGGAGGGGCCATCGTGACAGGCCCATCAAAAACAGGAATTTTATGAGCAACTTATATTTGAAAGTTAATGTAGTAATTATATACCCAGCTAACTGTGTGTGTCAAGAGTTCTTATCAGTAACAATGTATGCTCCATCTCAAAGTTCACTGACATCTCTCTTACACAGCTAAACCAGTGAAAGAAAAATCACTCTCACTTAAGCCTGCCACAGCAATCACTATATTCACTTATTGTTCAGTATATGAAAGATAGAACTATATTTTTTTGGGTCAATATTTCCCGAGTGTACTTTTTCTATGCTCTACTGGGTTTTTGGGTTATTTTTTGGTTGTATGATAAAATTTAAGCCATAGAAGATTGAATGAATAACTTATATGACTCATGCAAACCAAGACTAAAGTGTTTCATCCTGCTGTTTATTTATTGCAGCTCATGATTTTTAATGATATGGTAGATTTAGAATAGTTTTTATATTATTCGTTTCAATATCATCGTTTATATATGTCTACATTTATTTTAGTAATATCTCCAACTTCAAAATGTGTTATTGTGACAGGTCTACACTTGTGTTGTCTTTAACTCCGTGGCCCTACCTAGAAACTGAGATAAACATAGATAAAATTCCTATCACACCTTTTACAACTTGTGAAACTTGGCAACCCATATTAAAGAGTGTCTGTAGAACGCGAGACAATAGTATCAAACAAAAACCGCGAGACACAGAGGCATGTATGAGGAAAGACTATGATGAGGCAGGCCACTTCAAAATGCAATTTCACATTCAGTCCGAAGAAATTAATGAAAAGTCAAATCAAACCAAGTAGTAATTTGTTTATTCAGAATAAATATTTAAAGCTAAGGGGATATTGTGTATATTAAAACATTAGAGATAAGTTAAAGGCGAGGCAAGTTTATTTGTATAGTGCAATTGGTGCACAAAGTAACTCAAAGTGCTTTACAGAATAAGAAAGATTAAAATCGCAATACTACAAATCAATTGTATAATTTAAGACATTTTTAATAGGCTAAAGTAAGAACAAATGTTAAAGCTAGATGTGTTTCAGTTATTGGTGTAAAGTTATGGAATGAAGGCCTGTCACGATCACACATTTTGAAGTTCGATATATCGCTGAAGTAAACAGACGATAAACGATAACATAGAAATTGATTTATGCCACTGACACAAAAAACCCAAGAGCAGATTTAAAACACAAAACTGTTCTAAATCTACAATACTGTCGTATAAACAGCAGAATGAAACACGTTATGACTCATACAGATGCAAACGAATGACTATAAAGAAAATAAGATTAACAGTAACACAACTGAGGAACAATGACATTTAGATTAAATCAGGTCTTAGTGGTTTTAAAAAATCCAGCCAGTCTTTCCATATATTCTCAAATTTCTCTGTTTCTAATCTTAAAGTACAAGTCAATTTCTCCATAACATAAACATCATGCATCAGATCAACCCAGTTTTCCATTTTTTGGCTCCTCTGTCCTTAACCATTTCCTTGTATTACTCTTTTTCCCCGCTAGCAACATAATCCTAAACATTCTGATATTCAAGTTCTTTTCACAATCAGCATCAAGTTTACAAACAGAACTATTCAAAAGTGTAAGGAAGGTCAGCATTGAGTACTTTATCTACACATTTATTTAAATCTGCCCAGTAATTCTGTACCAAGGGTCCAAAAAAATATGAACATGATTTGCCTCCAACAGCTCAACTCTCGATACTTTCTCTGACCTGGAGATCTAAAACATCTCACTACATTTTTGATGATTTACGATGATGTTTTCCATATATGTTGATTAGTCTCATTCCATTCCTCCTCAGCCAAATGTATATTTGCTTCAACTTCCCATTTCCTTTTTATATATTATGTGTCTTAATTTTTTAAGTTTTCTAACCCTATGTATATCTTTGAAATCAGTGTTTTTTGTTTCCAATTCACTTTCTATTATTGAAAACAGTCACCCCCCTCTCTCTGTAACTGCTGCTGTCAGACTCGTCACTTTGGTCTTAAATTGTTCATATTAACCCGCTCTACATGATTCTTGAGTTTTTATTTCTCTATTATGTCCGTAAATCAAGATATGAACATTAATAAGAGACAGATCAGGCGCTTTCTTTCCCTGAGGTCACTCCAGCTAGAGTTAGCAACAGGTTTGATTGACAGCGTTGCTAAGGGACTGACTGTATAATGAAGTGAACTAATCGCAAATGAATATTTTTCAGCAATCGTCCAGTCCTACTTTTCAGAGAACAAAAACCCAGTGTATTCACAGGCTGCAAATCATGTGATGAGCCAACAGAACAGGTTTGCTGACTCAGATTAGGAAACCAATCCGAAAATATGTAGATTTAATGCCTTTTATGAATCACTCTTAATAGTAAATGTGTTCCACCAGGATGTAACAGATAAAGGTGAAGTGAAGCTGCTTGAGGACAAGCTATGAAATATCATATTCACTTCCTTTTGTGATCGAAACAACTAGTTAATTAATTGAAGGAATACTTGCTAGATTAAGCGATTATGCAACAAAACTTGGTAGTTGTAGCCCCATTTTAGACCTTTACAAACATGCTCCGAAATGCATGAGATTCTTGTATTAGTTTATTCTTGCTTTGTGTATTTGGTTTTTTCAAATGTTATACATTCTCAATCACAAAATGTGTCAGAAAACAAAACTTTTTTTTTTTACAAGACAAGAAAATAATATTTTACAGCTGGACTATGAAACTTGTCATTCCATTGTTTGCCTGTTTGCCCTCCATGGAGATGCCAAGAATATTCCACAGTATGGCATTAAACTTGTATATCTTGCATTTAGAGGCGTTTACCGGCTCAAATATGCGCTCTTAAAGTGAGCAGTCGCCTCTCCATAGGTCTGCCATGTAATGTGATCTGCTCATGTACATGAAGTTGGATAAGGTTAATTCCATACTGTGGAACACTCCTAGCAGATCATTAAAATCTCCATGGCAACCAGCAAGTGGCATACCCCCCACCAGAAAAGTTATAAGTGCACATTTAAACTGGCACATTTGACCAAAACAGAAAAAAAAAAAACAGAGTGAGATGCAGCTGCAGCTGAGTAGACACTGTGCAAATCCTTAATTAGCTTCACCTAGATGTGCAACGAATGAAAATAAAATGTAACTGAAGGCGACATTGAAGGCATAAGATGTGCAGGTCTAAACAGCTGTGAGTCTTATGTAACAAAAACACACTCTGCACAGCACTATGGGACGAATCTATGTCTTAGCTGCGCTCACACTCTCACTGCCAAAGAGAAAAACCCTGCTTCATGAAGGAGCTGAAGGGATTAACATTAGAGTTTAAAACCTAAATTTCAAGTCTTAGAGTCACAGCGGTGGATGAGTTTTAAAATGCCCGTGTCTGTATGTATGCCATCCAAAAATATGTTTAAGGCTATAATAGATATTTTGTACAATGAAAATTTCAAATAAAATATCAAAACTCATGTTTTCTGTAATACTCAGCACTTTGCCTGTTAAAGACATGTTGTGTTTGTGTCGGCTCTATAGTTAAAATCTATGACACCCGCAGATCATCATGTGTTATAATTTGGACATTTTAAACTACAATATTCATCTAAAACGACTTAATAAAAGAAACAAGTTTGCCGTTTGTACCAAAATGACTATGCGACGCTGTTGAGCTAAAAACAACAGGTCACATATTTTCTAGGAAAGATCACAAAAACTGCCGACGGGGCCGACTTTCCATGCAAAGTAAACAGAGCTTGGATTCAAACCCATTTGCCCTGATATAAGTAAGCTAGTTATGACATGAAATTCATGCTAAATGATTAATGCTCTAAGGTGGAACATTTGGGTAAAGCAATGTTGACTAAACTAGGAAAATGTTTTGCAGTCCACCTTTAAATATAAACTATATTTTTGTGTCTATGAAATGCCGCGATGAAGTCACGTTTGGGGAAACAACAAAGCGATAACTATGATAAGCTGAGTGACATAAGTGATGTGTGAGCTGTTGGGAGCTTTTGGGTTAAACAGCATTGCACTTGTTTCCAGGTAAGAGCACAGAAAATGCAGACGTGGCCACTTTCCATGCAAAGTAAACGGATCTCGGATTGGATTTGTCCTGATTTCTGGCAGAGGAACTGTGGTGTTTGCTCGGCTCTCCCACTCAAACCTGTTTGCACCAGCTGTCCTTCCACGGAACCGAGCATGCTATTTTCTGGGTCAGACTTTAAATGAAAGAGAAAATAGAAAATACAAGTAGACGCTCTAGATTTGCAAAAACAATTGAGGAGGCACAGATCCAGATTTTTCAGCTCTGACATCGATTTCGATATTAGAGCTTTGAGTATCTGCCGATCCCCAGTGCAAACCTATACCGGTGCAGAGACCGAAAACAGCATTTATCTGATTTAAACAAATTTAAAATAAAGGCAAAACTGATCCAAATGTGTCGCCTCCACAGAGATGATATCGCTTTGCCTAGAATATTCCACAGTATGGCATTAAACTTGTATATCTTGCATTCAGAGGAGTTTACTGGTTCAAACATGTGATCTGACCTGCAACTTGACCTGGAATCCTCACCTGCTCATCTGCGTGAAGTTTGATAAGGTTAACGTCATACTGTGGAACATTCCTGGCACGTCATTAAACATCTCCATGGCAACCAGCAGGTGGCACACCCTTCACCAGAAAAGTTATATATATATTGGCATATTTGACCAAAACAGAACTTCAAATTTCAACTTCATTTAAAACAAAGCAAAATGAGTCAGTTACTTTCTTAAATCTAATCATAGAACAGGAAAAACAACTAAAAGTCCCATACCAGAACAAAGAAAAAGTCCTGTTTATTGACCCCAAAACATATTGTTCCATCTGTCATGTACTGAACAGTAGCTCGATGTGGTGATTATAGCGACAGGCCTGTGTACCTGTTCCTCATCTCTCAACAAACTGCAGAACAACTTTGTATAAACAAAAAGCTCAAATGTTAAGAGACTCCGAGTCAAGTATAACCTGTGAATAGTCTGAGTAAATCTTATTCTAGTCTCATCTCTAGTGATCACAACACGGTTCAATATGTTGAGAAGTTTTTGCCTTGCGAGCTGCGCCAAGAGGTCCAAAGATAGACAAAATAAGAGTGGGGATTAGGGGCAGCCCTGGCGCGAAGAACGAGACACAAAAACGTGGATGAACACACACACAAGTGCAGTAGGATTAGTACACAAGGGTTTAATCATGTTAATAAAACCAGACGGAAAACCCATATGATGCAGCACATCCCACAGATAGCCCCATTTAAACCGGTCAAACGCCTTCTCGGGACACAGTGACAGGATGGCATTTCGACTGGCAGATTGACAAGATGAATGTATGAAGTGGAGGAGATGTCAAATGTTGTCCGAGGCTAGTCTAGATTTTTGAAATGTAAAAATAGTTGATGTATTATATGACCTGTTTTAGTCACATTTGCGCCTAGAAACTAAAACAAATAAATGCATACAAAGACTTAAAAATGTGACATCTACAAATATAAATTAACAGTACTGGGTTGTAGCTGCTCATAAGCTCAATATAACTATAGACCTTTGTCCTGGTAATGTTTCATACAGGGCCCATTCATTCTTCTTGCCACTGTAAATGCTGTTTTATTTTGATATGTTTCTCATTATTAACAATATGCTTCACGCTTTATGAAATTCATGGTAAATGCTTAATGCTCTAAGGTGTAAAGCGGTGTAGACTAAACTAGAAACATCTGCAGTGTGCCTTGAATTATACTGTTATGTCTGAAATTCCTCGATGAAGTCGCATTTTGGAAATAACAAAGAAATAACTATAATAAGCTGATTAACATACACTGCCTGGCCAAAAAAAAGAGTCGCCACTTGGATTTAACTAAGTAAATAGGTACGAGTCTATAGGTACGAGTCAAGTCTAGGTTCAGAAACAGTCTGTGCTCAAAGAATGAATATACTGAATGACCAGGTTAGTCCATCAGTGGATTTTTTCTTCCCCTGATGGCACGGGCATATTCCAAGATGACAATGCCAGGATTCATCGGGCTCAAATTGTGAAAGAGTGGTTCAGGGAGCATGAGACATAATTTTCACACGTAGATTGGCCACCACAGAGTCCAGACCTTAACCCCTTTGAGAATCTTTGGAAGATCTTGGAGAAAAATGAATGCAACACTGGATGGAAATGAATCTTGTGACATTGCAGAAGCAAAATCGAAACAATGCCACAGCGAATGTGCCGTAATCAAAGCTAAAGGCGGTCCGACAAAATATTAAATGTGTGTGAACTTTTTTTTTTGGTGGCGACTTTTTTTTTGGGCCAGGCAGTGTAAGTGATGTGGGAGCTATTGCGTTAAACAATATGGCACTTTCAGTTTCCAGGTAAGACCCCAAAAACTGCCCACAGAGCTCAGATTCATATCAGTTTGTGCTGATACAAGTT
Source organism: Periophthalmus modestus (assembly GCA_019594935.1). Classification (NCBI taxonomy): domain Eukaryota; kingdom Metazoa; phylum Chordata; class Actinopteri; order Gobiiformes; family Gobiidae; genus Periophthalmus; species Periophthalmus modestus. Next base: position 8,255,670 of record JAIEZT010000019.1, on the reverse strand, counting down.
AGTTAGTTAGTTATTATAAAATGAAACTCATGCCAAATGCTTAATGCTCTAAGGTGGTGTAGACTAAACTAGAAACATTTTCAGTGCATTTTTAAATATGAACTATATCTGTGTTCCTCATTATTAACAATATGCTTCGGATAAGCCATTTTCTATCTGTGGGTTTCATGCTTTGTGCAACACAGAGGGAAAGGTGAAAACTTTTAGAAGACTTGTTAGGTCTTTTTGTCAATTCTTCTGGGCGCGTTTTAAGTGTGAACTTTGAGCAGAATCCTGTTAACAAATTGCCAATATAATCTCAAAGCTTGTCAGAAAAACTGCTATTTGATATTCTTCCCAAATCGTTCAGCTCTACTACGGAACAGTTCACGCACCACAGTTTGAGAAACACTCATCTACAGAAATGGCCTGTGGCACAGTTTCAAACATGAACTTAATCTGTCCTCAAAGAAGCAATCCTGAAGTCAAACATCTTCACAGCAGCAGATGAAGATGAAGAGCAGGTGTTTTTCCTCTGGTCATAAACTTCACAGGACGACAGAGAAGTGGGGCATCAAAACACTAAGAGCGGTCGTTATCTGAGGGTATACAGCTGCACGGAGGGAATGAAGACATTCAAGGACCACAAATCTGGAACTAAAACAAAGCAATTTGGTCAGAAAATATTTGCTTAATTAATAAAGATGATTTAATACAGACTTTGGCGGAACAGGGACCCATCTCTGTGATCCTGTTGCTAGTTTTAGTCAGTCCACTTCTTTATACAGTCTCTGGTCCTAAGGGAGTGTGATGTCACTCATAGCGTTCGGCTCCCGTCAAATGAAACTCATTGAGCCTAGCAGTTATTAGGGCGAATTTGGAGTCTAGTTCAATATTTGGAATTCTGACCACAAGTATCGTAGCAACCAAAGAGCCAATCAGAGCGAGGCTGTTGAAGGTAATGCGCCTTTCCCCCCACACCGCTGATTTAGAAGGGAGCTGGTGTTTAGCAACGCTGTCAATCAAACCAGTTGCTAATGCTACTGGGAGCGACCTCGGGGAAGAAGGCACCTGATTTGTCTGTTCTTAATGTTCGTATCTTGATTTACGAACACAATAGCAAATTAAAAATACCAGGATCATTTAGAGCGAGTTAATACAAACATTTTAAGACCAAAATGACAAGCCTGACAGCAGAGAGAGGGGCCACAGTTTTTCAATAGAAAGTGAATTGGAGCCGGTCTCAATGGAGCCCATGATCACTTCCTATTTGGAACGTGGCGGCTAGCTGGTTAGTTATGCCCATTTACACATACAGTCTATGGGCCAGGACTAGGACAGCTGGAGGATTTTATCTATGGTGCATGTTTTGGGTTGATGGAGGAAACCTGAGAGCCCAGAGGAAACCCACCCAGATACAGCCCACTCCTTAAAATACAATACAAACTGTTTAAATGAATTGTGATAAAACCAGAATTGTAAACTGGCAAATAAAGATATTATTGAACCTGCAGTTTTCCTGCTCACCCCAAATTTCCTCCATCCAACCCAATTTTAAACTATAGACCTGTACAATTTATAAGTAGTTCAGAGTTCATTAAATGTGATATTCCAACATGAATGCAGAGCGAAGTAAATAAGACTGGAGTAGTGTGGCTGGTTTAAAAATACCAACTCTGCAGTGGAAAGTAAACAGCGTTGCTTGTGACTTTAAACCTGGATTAGACTCGGCTAAGCCCCATCACAGCTAAGCCAAAGTTAGCCACGCGGCTGTGGGCAGCAGAGTGCCTCCTAGACACTGAAATAAAAGAACGATTTTATCTGTGACACAATGAGAAATTGGATTAGGCTAAATATTACTATTTTAAGAACTACTTTTCATTATGCCAATTTTTTTTAATAGTTTTTATTTGGTATTTAGGAACTTATTTAGGGATAATGTAGTTTTCAGGTCACAATATAAATCATAAGAACTAATAAAATCTGGCTTTTTATGTCACATTAAAAAGGTCCTATATTACACAAAACTGACTCTAGCTTTAAGCCATGTTAAAATGTTGTTACCTCCTCAAAAACATACCTGAATAACCCTTTATTATTAGCTCAAAATATTCTGTTACACCTTGTGATGTCATGAAGTGGTAGTTTTCAAGTTAACAGCTCCTTTTCCCTTTAGTTCAGTTCAGAAATTGGCAATTCCAGGGCTGAAATCATCCAAATGATTCTAGTGAAGGTGTGTGGAGTTTAAAAACACAGTGGAGCACTTCCTGTATTACCACGTGACATCACAAGGTGGAACAGAGTGTTTTCTGTTTGAGCGATGAACTCTTCCAGTCTAAAAATGCAGAGTGTGTTAAACCTGTGAATGAAACCAACCCAACTCCATGAATATTATTTGTGCTGAGGAAACAACATTATAACAGCATAATATGGGCCCCTTTAAGCTTTGTCCTTCAACAGCTTCACTACTGTTTTTACATCAATACCTGAATCTGGAGATCATGTGTATATAAAAATATTTATTTCAAACCACCCCCTACTCGACACACTGATTTCTATTAGTATTTTTAATAGCGCCAAATCATCAAGGCAAACCTGCTGCCCCTGCTCCGTCTTCAGACCAAACCAATTAAAAGCACTTGGAGATTGGGGCACTTTGAATTGGATTAACTCTGAGAGCTTTCCAGGACCAGGACCTTCCCTCCGACCTTATCCAACACCGCTCCACCCCAGCCGGGCTCGTTGGTTTTGAAAGTGCTGGCTCAGTTTCCTCGTTGTCCCACCCATGTGCACTGTATTATAATAGTTGTGACTTGTTGCCATGACAATCCGTTCATCTAGTTTGTGACCAGCTTATAAAATCAAACTTTCTGATTGATAAAAGTAAAGTTAAATGGCCCATATTACGATATTTTCGGATGTATGTTATAATGTTGTTTCCTCATCACTTTTCATGTTTAACTCGCAAATCCTGCATATTCTCTCAGAACAGAAAGCGCTCTGTATTGCCATTGGGAGTGCTCCACTGTGTTTTTTTAAACTTCACACACCTTCACTAGAATCATTTGGTTGATTTCAGGTGATGATTTCCTTGGAATTTGCCATCTCTACTGAACAAAAGGTAAGAGGTAGCTGTGGCTGTAGCTTGAAAACTACAGCTTCATGACATCACAAGGTGAACAGAGCATTTTGAGCTTTGGAGATGCAGACGGACTAATAATAAAGTGTTACTCAAACGTCTGAATGAAAACAAAACAACTCCAGGTATGTTTTTTGAGGAGGTAACAACATTATAACACGACTTAAAGCTCTCAAGAGTTCATTTTGCGTAATATAGGACCTTTAAAGTTGCAGACAGCTTCAAAACGTTATGGATATGATTAATTATAATTTTAATATTATGAATACATTCCATATTTAAACAACTGCTATAGTATTGCCTTCAGTGGAAGTTGTTCTGCACATTCTGGTGACATAAACGCCATTATCTTTGTTGGCAATTCTCAATCATATAAAACATCTACCCTTTTGATCACGGTAAACGATATTATTATCCTATACCCAAGTACATTTTGACTTTACAACCTAAACTGCAGATCTTACAGCAAACGCATCGAAATCTGAATCCGCCAACTGCCAAAAGACTCGCCGAGCGCTCCCTCCCTCACAAACTGACAGAGACGAGGCTCCCGGAACTCGTAGCTGGGTTCAGTGAGCATTGATCCGACACCTACGCTGTACTAGTCTCCTGGATTGAGACCAGACTATTTAAAAAAACCATCTATTCTCAGACTTTGGACGCCTAGAAGAAGGTCGAGAGCGCGTTGCATAAGAGGATATAAATACTGCCACTATCAGGGCCCAGTCTGCATCAGGCCAAGTCTTATCACAGTGAATTTGGACCGTTTAGCAGAGCCGAGCCAGAGTCCAGAGAGAGAAAGTTTTTGGAATAAGACCTACAGCTGTTCTGGCCCAAGTCTGTGATTGGACAGATCCGTTAATATTGAGTCTGCAATTTTTTTAAAAGGGCCCACATTACTCCATTTCCTGATCTGTTATAATGTTGTTTCCTCATCACAAACAGACTTGGAGTTGTGTTTTGTTCCATTCACACATTTAACACACAAATCCTGCATATTTAGGCTGAGTTTGGAGATGTAGACCATAGATCTAATAATGCTGAATTGACGAGGCTGACAGCTACAGAGAGAGGGGGGACAGTTTTTCAACAGAAAGTGAATTGGAGTCGATGGAGCCGAATTACGCCCACACACTCACTTCCTATTTGGAACGCAGCGATTAGCAGGTTAGCTATGTCCATTTATATATGCAGTCTTCGGTTGCAAGGCTACACCTGAAAGCTAATTGCTAACCCTATTTACAACAGGTCGTGGGAGTGGACAACATTGACTCGATATATACCCTCGCCGCTCCTCTGCTTCTGTAATGCAAACGAGCCTTTGTACATTTAATAAAGCAGACCAAGGACCTCTGGCACACGGTCTACTGCTTTCTACTCAAAGCCTAAGACAATATTTCAATTGAAAATAATAATTGAAATTAATAAAGCTAACAGGAGTCACTACTCTGTCAGAAGCTCCATTAGACTTTTAATTTGCACAGGCAAGATGGAGCTGCCCTGTGGCGACATGGAGGGGACTCAGTAGCATTTTGTTTAATCTGACTGGACCACAGACCATCTTTGAACAGTCAGGTGTGAGACAGGCTCTGAAGATCATCAGAGCTCCCTCTCATGTGCTTAAACCCACAGTAATACCTCCTGCAGTCTGGGAGGAGACACAGGGTTCCTTTATGTAAGAACAACAGGTATGAAAAACTTGCTTGCGCATCAGTCCATAAAATTGATCAACAACCTGGACCGACTGTGCAAATGTGTGAAGCCTGAGTGTTCAGTTCTTTTTTATGTCATGTTTGTAAGTTAATGCTACTGACCCCTGCTCCAAGTCAATTTCTCCATGAAGAGACGGAAATAAATGAAACCTGAACTTGAATTTGAGCTTTATTTTAACGCAATCTGACCAGAAAGAGCTGACTTAGTGGAAACTACAACAGGTGAGCTGATTTGTGCTGTTAAGTCTCTCACACATAAAATTACAGTCACAAGCGAGCTAGCATTAGCCAACAGTTTTTCAATTAGTCACTCTCACCTTTTTGTTGAAAATCAAACTCTTAAACAGGACCATGAATGCTCAGATTGATCACAGGCTCCTGAAAATGTGTTAAATCCATTTCGTATTTTAAAACGTTTTTGACAACATTGATTAAAGTGTGCATTGCGTCTCCAAGGTACCTGCTGGCGTTCCACCTTAGAGATACATGTAGTACACCCCCAGCACACCCCAATGCAAACTATCAATATGTTTATAGTTTATTTTTGTTCATATTGGGACCAGAGAGCAGAGAAGTCGTGGTTTCATGTGTTTTAGCATGGCCCCTCTGGAGGTCAGTGGTTCATTGATTACAGACTTAAATGAACACTTGAGCAGATTTATGCGTGATCTGCTGTTACACAATCAATCGTCATGGTAACACAAAGCCAGGACTGTTCACTCCGTGTTTACACACTAAACTGTGCTCACATGGCAGAACACAATATTACAGCGTGTCCATAGGGTAAACAAACTGCACTCACACGGCAAAAACACAAACGGAACTGATGCATTTTAAACGTACATTATGTAACTTTTGTGGCGGAGAGTTTTCATGGAGATGTTATTGCTTTATCTGGAGTGTTCCACAGTATGGCATTATATAGTTGAAACTCCACCTCTTCTCCCTGGTATTTAATTTATAGCTAGGGCAGGATATCTTGGTGTTTTGGGTTATTTTTTGTGTGTTTTTTGTGTATTCTTTGCCCATGTATCGTTCCCCCTCCCCCCCCCCCCAATTTCCCCCCCCCCTCTGTATATTTGTTTTTTGTTGACTTTTTATGTGAAGCACTTTGGTCAGCTGAAGTTGTAGAATAGAAATAAAATGAATAGAACATAACATAGTACTGTATCTCCATGAATAAAAGCTGTTGTCAGTTCAATGCAATTCAACTTATCTTCCACAATTTCTTTATACATCTCCTCCACACACACACACATGAAAAACATAAACACACATATAAGCACTCAGGCTTACATAATACAGACAATATAACGTACACATGCATTATACATACACATGTGCTGTATACTGGGGATGTAGCAGACAGATTTTTTGTTGGACTAAAGATGTGTCCTGCCGATCGATCGGTCAACTACTAAAAGGGGGGCGTGGCCAAAGCGATCAAAACTACAATTGCATCTGTATCTGACCCACCAAACTGCACTCACAAGACTACACCTACAGGGGGAGCTCATGCAAAAATAATATAGAAAACTGAACTTATCTGTTGTTGTCCCACATAAACAATCTAAATAAAATACTTGATAAGTAGAAACTTTTCCATTAACTGATTAATCGACTATAAAACTGCAGGCCTAGTATACAAAGTGACACTGAAAAAATGGACTAAGAAGCTGTACGAGCTTATGAAGAACGGGGTCCAGCGAGGCCGAGTTATAGGTCGGATTCAAGATATTAAAGCAATTAAAACATCTGTAAAAGAATAAATGTGAGAGAAGTTTAATGCTATACTGTGAAACATTCAGGGCAAAGCAATAACATCTCTAAGGCGATGAGCAAGAGGCAGACCCCCTGTACAATGCAATTTTCCATAGCCTTTTTTGTTTATATAATGACACCAAGTTGGTGGTTAACAGTTGAGCAAAAGAAAATTCCATACTGTGATAATATCTCCATAGAGACGAGCAGGAGGTCATCCAACAGAAAAGTGAGTGCAGAAAAATGCTGTATCACGTCAATAACGTAAACTAATAAAGATATTAGCTCATAAATATGAATGTTTGAACCAGAAGAGCTCTCGCCTCGTCACTGAAGCACTACATCTTTTTACAGCGTTAATCATGTACACACAATTTGTTGCTGCTCCCTGCACACACACACACACACACACACACACACAAATACATGAACAGACACGTACACACACACACACAAACATGATCCATACAAAAAGATGAACAACCACATACACAAATACATATGCACACACAGACACGCATGCACACATTCATGCGCGCACAGATGCACAAGCGCAAACACACAGATATGCGCACACACACACAGGCATAAAGAGACAACTACGCAGAGACACACAAACACACGCACAGAAACATGCACACACAAATACATGCACACACAGATGCACAAGCGCAAACACATGCACAGAGACAGACACACAGAAACACACGCAGAGAGACACACAGAAGCACACGCAAAGAGACACACACAAACACACGCAGAGACACACATAAACACACACACACACAAACATACGCAGAGAGACACACACACAGCAGTGAATAAGAGCAGAGTTATGTAATTATGTGGCATTATGATTCAAATGTGGGAGCAACAAAACCAAAGAAACCCAAGCTCGTATTTGCCATTTAAGTAAATGCATCATTCAAAACAATTTACTTTAAATAGATTAGATTGTACTTTACATAGATTGTATTATACTTTACATAGATTGTACTGTACTTTAAATAGACTGTATTGGTGGTATCGGGCCAGAGATCGAACGGCACTGGGTTTTTCATTAACAGTGCCGATTATTTAGATTCCAGGGAAACAGACTGTCGATCAGCTCTGTCCATACTTTTGGGATAATTTTGATAATTTTCCCTAAATTTTGTACAAACCCACAGCCCCTTTTTAGCGCAGACCTATAACAGAGCTGTGCAATTATGTTGGGGCAGTTAAGTGTGCAAATAAAGCTTTGCGTTTGCTTTTAACTCACCCCAAAAACAAAATACTGGCTTGTGCTGAAGATTTAGGCTGATAGCGGATGTACTAAAAAGTGTAAAATACTGGTCTGATATCTTGGTCTATCTCTATACTGACCTTATTCGGCCCCGCCCCCTGTTGCCGTAAATAAGACTTAAGTGAACTTTCTTTGTGGTGATGCTTCTGCTGGAGTCTTGTTTCATTTTAATGGAGAGATCTGGGAAAAGTTTTGGTGCTAAAATAAGATAAAGTAGAGTTAATTAGTTTTAATTTTTCATGTGACCAACAAGTCAACACTGCAACGATTTACTATCAAGATCGGCATCTCCACGCAAAATACAACCCGAATAACGATGACGGCGCCCACAGCACCTTACGGAATAAGGTTAATAGGGTTGAACGATTTGGGGAATCCAACTGCGATTTTTCCGACAAGCAATGCGACTGTGATAAGATTTGCGATTTATGCTTTAATAATAAGATTCAGTTCAAAGTTCGCATTGTAAACCCGCCCAGGAGACTTGAGAAAAAGACTGACAAACTAATACAAGAATCACATTTCAGGATATGTTTGTGCAGATCTAAACCACAGGGTTAGCAGTTTTTATGCAGAATAAGACTAGAGACTGTATTTGTGGAGGAAATTATGCTGCTTAAAAAAACAAAAAAATGCAGTCTTTGTGATTTGCTAATTTCACCCATTCAGATGTATTCTATTGCGATTAATCACGCAGCTGGAGCTGGCTCTGTTATTGATCACTAAGGTTGCAGGCATTTTTATAGTGTCCTGTCTTTTTATAGAAATCTGGTGTTGTACCTGCACTTTAGAGCCTTACATATGTGTTATACAACAGTGGTACAGTTTGTTATGTTTCCATTCCCGCTGGTGGATCAGGGCTGAAAATGGGGTTGTCAGGTGTAAATGAATGACTAGATCCCATCTCTGCTTCTAAATAACACAGGTCAGGGCCACTGGGTTTAGATTAAGAGATTGTTGTTGTTGCTTAGAGATTAAGAGATCGTTGTTGAAAAAAAAAAAAACAACAAAAAAAAAAAAACACCCTCAATAAATGTATGAAAGAATTGCATCATCAGTAAATTAACAGATTTTTTTTCCAGAAAACGTATTGAAAAATTTAATGGTTTATTTTATTATTATTATTATTTGTATTATTATTGTGTATTATGTGTATTATTATCATTATTATTATTTTTTTTTATATTATTGTTTTTTTTTTAATTATTATTATTGTCAATAATAATAATAATAATAATAATAGATTAAAACTGTCAGAAATAACGTCAGTATTTTGGTTGTATTTTTCAACAATTTCATTGGTTAATGTAATCGCATTAGGGTCATTAGTTTTCTCCACAGCTGACTAGCCTCAGTTATGTGGTTTTGAACTTTCGGAAAAGCTCGAAAAGAAAAATGAAAGAGAAAAATGGATTAAAACCACTCCAGTCATCGTGTGTGGCTAGCTATAAAAGGAAGAGCATCTGGCATAAAAGTCTGCCACATTCCCAAACAGTTACCGTGCAAATGTAGGCATGGATAAAAGAACAGGCCACAAAAAAAGGCAAACTACAGTTTATGAATTGATTTGAATATTGTGAGGGCTAATAGCATCCTCATGTGCTAGCTTACGCCAAGTGAAGCAATGTTGACACTGCACTATTATACAACCCAGATCCCAAAAACTGTAAAATCTGCAGCCTTTATTCTACTAGCTCCAAAAACTGTAGGATTTTTTTTTTTTTTTTTTTAGTTCTTTATGACCTTGAGCACCCATGGGAACCTGCTCCGGCGTCCTTTAGCCCGTGTTGATTTATGGGTGCTACAAATAAAACATGATGTTCTGTACAGCAGGCAAAGGTAAACAGCTTAGAGCCATGTTAAAGTCCAGACCAGGTCACGCGCTTCTATGGGCCCAGTTTACTTACGTACTTTTGTAAATACATTAGAAAACAGCTCCATAAAGGCCCAACTCTGTGGTATCTAAGCCTGTCATGATAATCACTGTATCCACTTATCGTTTCACATATGAAGCTCAAACATATATACGCTAGATACGCTAAACGAAGCAAATATCGGCCCAATATATCAGCCAACCACTGACCCACAGGTTGGCGATGCAATTCCCAGCTGCCACAGATGAATGATGTTGTTGTGTCCTTGGGCAAGACAGTTAACTCATCTCGCCCCAGTGTCTGTGTACACTGGTGTGTGAATGTGTGTGTGAATGGGTGAGGGGTTCCTTGATGTAAAGCTTTACGTCTCTGGAAATTGGAAAAGCGCTGGACAAAAAGTGACCATTTCATCAGAAGTAATTGACAGAAGCGAATGACTAGATTTAGTAAGGTTTTCTATTTTAAACCAGATGTTCTGTATAAATACTGAAAAGCCAGTGCATTTTTAAATTGCAAGATCCTAATCAATAACTACGATGTTCTTTTCTGATACAACTCAGACAGAAAGCCAATATCCTGTGGTTATATGATAAGATTATCACTGTTGTGTAATAAGGCTGATCATCAACTGAAATCAATTACACTGAAATGACAGCTGATGCAATTAAAATGGCAAAAAATAATGTATGCCATGACTGAACACTTTTGAAATACAAAAATCTGATTTTTATATAGCACTTTCCACCTTCAAGGCACTTATGGAGCTTTACATCAAGAAACCACTCACCCATTCACACACATTCATACACCAGTGTACACAGACACCGGTGTGTCTGTGGGTCAGTGGGTCTGAAGTTCTTCTTCTGTAACTCTTAACAACGGTTTAAATCCAGGAAGTTACATTACTAACCTTTATTGCCACCAATTAAAAAAAACAAACTAAATCCTCAGTAGTAGTAGTGTACTACAGTGTAGTTCAGCAATGGATCTCTCTGCTCAACTCAATGTTTATCTCGAGGGCGGGATTCAAACTGCCAACCTTTGGATGAGTGGACAAATGCTCTAGCAAATGAGCTACATTCTGATGTATATTGTGATTGCTATTAGAGTCATAGTTCTATCCACATCCAAAAGCATTAACATGATACAATGCAATATGCTAAACTAATATAGCCTCATGCACTTCAGAACATGCTTGTAGAAGTCTAAACAAGATTAAATAATATTCTTAAAAATAATTCATCTTTATAATACAACTTGTACAAAATCTACTAATGTATGTCCCTCGGTCTTATCTAGTGTTAATGAAATGGCCTGAATCTTCACATTCTCACATCAGACAGAGTACGTGTCAATCAGAGTGGCGCGTTGTTTGGCTTCTCGTTCACGCGTGGGTCTGGAGCAGGAGGCTGCAGCAGCTCATTGTAATTTCATCTCTGTCTGAAAAACCACGTCCATCATACCGTCCTCGAAAAGCATTGATCCCAAAACATCCAAATCCCAAAGCAGCAATTCTCCCCATCAAACTAATTTAATCAATTGCACGACCTCTTAGCGCCTCTGCTTTCAGGGTTAAGGTCAAATCAGAAAAGGTTCTGTCTGTGAATGGTGAACTATTGTGCGCTGGCATTTCATGTTTAGAAGTTAGTACAATGCATGATGAAGAAGTCATTCATTCAGACATAATTTTTTCTGTTTTCATATTGTCTGTACAGCATTTTTGAGTGTCCAAAAAGTGCTATACAAGTCATATGTATTAGTATCATTAGTATCATTATTATTATTACCATTATCATTATTATTATTTCAGTGCTTAAAGCAATATTGTTGCAAAAATGGGGCACATGGACTGGGGTGAGGCGGTTTCTTTAAAGCTAAAAACAATAGCTGTAAAATATTTGTCAGACATATTGTGAAAAGGGATTGGAGAGGTCATTGAAAAGCTTAAAGCAGACCTATTGTGCAGTAATATTCATGCATGAATGGGCCATCTTTAATCGCTTATTATTATTAATTATTATTGTTGTTATTATTATTAATTATTATTGTTGTTATTATTATTATTATCATCATTATTATCATCATCATCATTATTAATCGTGTTTACAGCGACTTCAGCTCCCATTGGGCGTCGCAGTTTTCTACCACGGAAGTCAGCGGACTTGTTTCTTTTATCAAGTCATTTTAGATAAATATTTTAAATGTGCAAATTATAACATAATGATCCACGGGTGTTGCAGATAAGTATAACTATAGTGGACACAAGAACAATATGTCTTCCTTAAGTTAGTCAACTACACTATTTTTTTCTACAACGTAAACAACTTCCCATAGTAAGAAAAATTGCAGTTTGTGATTTGTGGATGTTTTGAATGAGACAACACTGTTTGCTGAAATATCCATCACGGGTTTTAATGAGTTTATGCATAATTTGGAAGGAAATAGAAAACTCGCTTGCAGATGTGCGCACTTAAAAAGCAAAACAAAAACATGAGCCTGTCTAAGACCTTCAAACCTTGTACGTTTTTAATGTTTTAAAAGTCACATTTGTCTTGTCCTTGTTCTTCTCAATACTGACACTACATCCGCTGATTAAATAAATGATAAGACTTAAGACTCAAAGAGAGCACAATTTTAAGACAGACCAAATCTTAACTGTGCAAAATACAAATACGCTTCACTATTTTGCAAAATGTAATTTTCTATATTTAGACTTAAATCGACCATAATTCTACTGCAAGCTTCAATTGGAGGTTTACTGCATGTATTGTACATATTGTACTAAACACTGAAGTACATAAAACAAACGCAGATGGATGTGACACCAATAATTAAGTCAGTAATTCGCTTGGAAATCATTAAAGTGAATCACCTTTTCACAATGCCTCTGGGTGTAGTCTGGAACAAGTTATTTTGCACAAGATGACCAGATAAACACTTCTCACATGCAGGCAAGATTGCATCAAATCCACATACCGAATACTACAAACACCATCTTACATCATTAGATAAATAAATACTACTTAAATGCTCTGGCTTCTGTTTAATCAAATGACATAACTTTACTACCCTTTGCCAATCCCACTGTCCAATCCAGCCCTGCACTGGAGGTAAGCTGCTACAACGTCCAACCGGCTCACAGTAATAAAAATGCAAATCAAAACTCCAACCAGACGCAAAGTGTGGAAATCAGATAGTAAACTGCATGTAAGGACGGATATCTTACCTTCCAAGAGGCGCTGAATTATAGAGTCGATGTTTAATTTGTCCGGCTCCGCCATTTTACGTGTGTTTTTGACGTTCTCTGGCAGTCAAGACCTTCCGTGTTGCAGCTAAAATGAGAAGCAAAACGTAAAATACAAGGTGATCCCTTCTACAGTTACCCTTTGCACTGTGTAGAAAAAAAGAAAAAAAAAAAGAAAAAAAAATACTGCATCGCTTTTAGTACCGCCCTAGTTTATGGAGAAACACAACCCCCGACCCAATCAATCAATACGCTACAAGCTAACACACATAGCACTAGCCCGGTGATGTACATTAGCATGCGTTAGCACCAGCGGATAATCGGCTATTTTAAACGTCAAAAACCGCGTCAAAATAAGCGGCTCCCAACCTTGTTCTTGTGTCGGACTTCTGGGGATTTCTATACCATGAATATATATCCTTAAGGTACAGTTTTGACCCCGATTCCCTCGCTTGTCCGGGTTCACTGTACCTTCCCCCAGGAACTTAAAAAAAATTCTGATGAAGCGACTACGGTCACAGAGGAGGCGGGTCCAGCAGCTTTGCGTCACAGTTTCTCGCACGCTGATGGGACCGTTGTGAAGTTTGGAAGTAAACTGAGAAGTCTGATTGGTTTGTATTCCCATCCGTCATATACGTAGGGCACCGCCCCCAGCCTCTCACAACCAACGGCATCAATGAAGATTCAAACCCACAGAGGACGCGCACAGGACGCCACCGTGCGGTTACAGAGGGGTCTGCAGATGCATATTTATATGCAATTAGCTCCAAGATAGACAGTTAGGATAGTTAGACAGTGTTGGAAAATAAATTAAAAGAAAAAGAAAGTAATTTGTATACTTAAGTACAAATTTGAGGTATCTATACTATACTATACTTTAATCAATTTTAAAGTAAATTTTAAAGGGGTCATCGGAGCACTCGGGGCAGTGACCCCCAAACATCAGACATCTCAGTCCAGAAAAAGTGCAGTACTAGGAACAGCAAAGATACTGTGCAGAACCCTCAAGCTCCTTGGCCTCTGGTAGAGGGTCCCGAGCGTGAAAGAAGAGGGGATAAGACCACCTGCGGAAGGTTAGGAGGAGATTTTATACATATATATACACACACACACACACACACACACACACACACACACATACATACATATACATATATATATACACACACACACACATATATATATATGTGTGTATATATATATATATATATATATATATATATATATATATATATATATATATATATATATATATATATATTATATATATATATATATATCTATATATATTTAAACAAATAAAAACTGCTAAACAACCAAACAACCACGACTGTTTCTAGTGCACAAAATTCAGCACAAATCTTTATCAAAATCACTACATCTGAAGCCTTATAAGTCTATATGTTTTTATTTTCCATAAATATACACAAAAATTAGACAAAACAATACATTACAGCTTTACAAACCTGATGTGATGTGCAGTAGTATCATTAGTGGGAATAGTTAATACCCCAAAGAAGTAAAATACCCCCTCTTTAAATCTTTCTTCTTGCTTTGGGTTATTCTTTGCTTGTATAGTTGAGTCATGTTCAGAGTGAATCACACACACACACACACACACACACGATCATACACTACCTGCAGGTTGTCAGGTGGGTGGACTGTGATTGCCGCCATAGTGGAAGAAATGACAAGTCTATACATTGCTCATATTCACCTGATCTTTTATATGCTTAGTTCTTATGGAAATGGTTTCTATGTATTTATCTGTCTAAGACTTTAAAACCTAATTTAAAGTCCAACATACATTAAAGATTGCCAAGACTTACCTTTTTAAAGAGGAGTACAGATGCACTGAAAAATCTGAGGCACATTGACAAAATACTAACATTAAAAGTCCTTTCATAATTTAAAAGTCCTATATTATGGGACAGCAGCATGTACTTTGAATTTGGTTATACCAGGTTTAGATTTAGATGATTTTATTTGTCATTTTTTGGCTGGCCTGGGGACACCTTGGGGACCCACCGGAGGAGCTGGAGGAAGTGTCTGGGGTGTCATATCTTGAGGGTTAACCAGCCCAGCAAAAACAACCAACCGAGTTCAGCATGTGCAGTTCAAGGGACACAAGTCTGGGACTGTTGGATTGTGTGAAATGAGATGTTTGCTTTTCCTGTATCCATGGAGACAGCAAAAGAAGCTATGGACCGCTGAGATGCTATAGACTTTTACACCAAATGTGGCCTGTCCTTGTGTCCCTTGAACTGCACATGCTGCACATATTAGTTGGTTAAATCCCAAGATATGGTGTGTGTTAAAAACTGAGCTAAAAAACTAAAAGTTTCAAAAACTGCTCAGTGTGTGAGCTAGGCAGCCACAAGAGCAGCCAACCACTTCGGAAAAAACAAAAATCTATACATAAAAAGAGTATAGGATCAATACCTGAACTTTGAATTGGCTTGTCTCTCTCAATTAATTTGCTTGTACTAAAATTGATTATTGCAGATGTTTGATTATGTTTTGCTAATTTCATTTATTTGATTAAAAAAACAAGTCTTAAAACAGATGAATCACAAGCACTTAAATTACTACAAGTCTGAATCTCTCTCTGTTTGATGTAATTAGACCTCCTGTATGTGTCAGAACACGTGTTTGGGCAAAAATAGATTCTATTTAGTTTCCCAACTCTTTTCTTCATAGGGATTTCACCACTGACGTCTATCCCATGTCTCACTTCCCAAAATTAGAGCACCATCTCAGTATAGTTTCGACACAAACATAACTCAAATATGCAGCAGGGAGGGGGCTGACGTCAAGGAAACCGGGGCTGTCCCACAAATGTGAACTTCAGATCTGGTGAGTCATGAGTGCATCAGAACCAAAACCAAAACACTGCTTTGTGTAATAAAAATATAGCTTATTTTTAAAGGGCTCATATTACACTGTTTTCTCATCTATGTTATAATGTTGTTTCCTCATCACAAACAGACCTGGAGTTGTTGCTTGTTTCATTCACACATGTTTAACACACTAAACCCTGCATATTTACGCTAAAGGTCTTTTCTCAAACTGACACTCTGTTCCACCTTGTGATGTCATCATGTGGTAATACAGGAAGTGCTCCACTGGGTTTTTAACCTCCACACACACCTTCACTAGAATCATTTGGATCATTTCAGCCCTAGAGCTGCCAGTCTCTACTGAACTAAAGGTAAAAAGTAAAAGAAGCTGTAAAATTCAAAACTACCACTTCATGACATCATAAGGTGGAACAGAGCATTTTGAGTTCTGGAGATGCAGGCACACATGAGTGAATGAAAGAAAACACAACTCCAGGTATATAGATTAGAAGTTCCATATTACGCAACATTCTTGTCTGTCTACATCTCCAATGCTCAAAATGCTCTGTTTCACCTTGTGATGTCATGAATTGGTAGTTTTCAAGTCAAGTTTTACCTTTAGAAATTCCAGGCTGAACTCTTTTAAATGATTCTCGTGAAAGTGTGCGGGGTTTAAAAACACAGTGGACCATTTTTTTTGTATTGCCACATGATGACCATCACAAGGTGGAACAGAGTGTTTTCAGTCTGAGAGAAGAACTCAGCCTAAATATGCAGGATTTGTGTGTTAAACGTGTGTGAATGAAACAAAACACAACTTCAGGTCTGTTTGTGATGAGGAAACAACATTAGAACATAAATCAGAGAAAAGCGTAATATAGGCTCTTTAAGTAGTTACTAGTCTAAATCTTCTTTAAAAATACTCAGGTTGTAGTTATTATAAAGTGATATATCTCAACATCCCATTCAAACTGTGTAATATTGTGTAACAGTCTATTAGCTCTATCCAAATCTTAAACTGCAAAACTGAAGGGAACTGAGAATTAGGCAAGTCCAGTCTGGTCTGCGTGTATGGGTCCCGCCCTGAGCCCTCACCTCACATTCCAATTCAAATACCCCCTTTACGTCCACTACGCCCCATTTCAGAAGAGCATCCAACAAGGAGCAGCAAGCAACGAGAGCGCCAGAGTTTGGAAGCAACAAATCAACAAGAACATAAGGTCAGTGTCTGTTATATTGTATGGGGTCAGTGGCAAAATGTAGCATTATTTTGAAGGGTGGAAGTGAAAATAGCGTTTTTAACATATCTTGGTCTTACTTGAAATGCGGTTTTGCAGTTGTGTCTTTTGTAAGAATGGACAGAAGCGTTGGATATTTCCTATGGTTTTCAACCGTTCTATTACCTAAAAAGAAAGAGAACAAGCAATTTAGGCTTTGATCGCATATAACATCTGATGACCAAATTGACCAAAAAAAAAAAGTGTCTTGGATCAGGA